>CM024563.1:14969427-15007744 GCA_014182515.1 Eucalyptus microcorys
TGGAAATGTTTCCCATGAATTTCCAAAACTAGCCACTAAAGGCCGGCCGACATTTGAGTGGGTGTTCTCATTGGGTTGGATCGACTCTGGTTCATCGGACAATAAACTGTAGGATGACATATCATATCTTGAACTCTGCTTGATGCCTAAACAAATTGTGAATGAAAATGCACTATGCTTTGCATTAGAATCCTGATGAATTATGGCATTCTGCAATCATTGTTCTCTGTATTTTCAGCGTTTGTTGTATGTTCTCTTCAAAACAATCTTTTTCTTGTGCCCTAACTCATTCATTATTGTAATCTGTATTGGCAAAATTTCTTTGAAGGACCACTTGCAAACACTTTAGAGGTAGGACTAATGTTGTCAATGTTATGTGTCATTTTTTGCAATTTAAAAAAAAAAAGAAAAAGAAAAAAGAAGCTACTAATTTTATTTGGTGCACTGGTATGTTCTAATTTTTCTTCTAGTAAGTATGACGCATATAAGAGTAATCATTTCAATAACTTAAACATGATTGGTTATGTGGAAAGTGTGACATGATTGAAAAGAAAGGAGGATGCGGTTCTTTTTTATGGTTAAGAGTCAAAATCTTCTTTTTGTTGATGATGATCCTTCGCAGTATTAAGCAGTCAATCTAGGAGAAAATTCTAGGGCAGCTTATGGCTCCTAGCTTTCAATACACCTCCAATTCATGACATCATTGATATTCCATAAACCACCTTCCTTTTGGGTCTTGATCTCTAGGGGTTTAGGAACTATCTTGCAGCTTGTTAGAAATTTTTAGCCAATATACTTATGCTTGTTTGGTCGAGATTGTAATGATATGCTGCTTGCCTCTGGTTTTGCATTGTCAATAGTGACCTCTAGGTTTGCTTTTGTGTTTTACTCCACCGCGAAATATGATTTCATCATACATTATATCATTTTATTTGAAAATACCTTTCTATGTGGCATTCTTCCTTCAGAAAGTTTCTAAGCAAAAGCTTCAAGCTCACTTGGGTTCCTTTGGTGTAACTGGAAATCTTGTGCTTCAGCTATTGCGTATCTTGTCTGGTGCATCTCCTCTCTCTTTGCTATTGTTGCATATGTAAATTTTTTGTCGAAACAATTTTCTTATGATATTGTGAAGCTCTATTGGAGGTTAGTTAAATTGTAGTATGAATTGTGGTTCACTTTGTGTACTTTTCTCGAGGCTTTTTGGATGTCATTGCACATATAACATGATGCTTTGACCATATAAATAGGTGGTCAGAAAAATAGAGTTGCATTTGCCAAGATGATTTCAAGAAACCTCATTTAGTAAGTTTTAGTCATTTTTCTACATTTTATGACTTTGATTTCTTTTTTAGTTATGCTTGTTGTTGTTCTTACACCAATTGAACTTATCGAATCTGGTCTTTACATTGAAAATACAGTAGAACCAATCGGTGAACACAGCTACAAAGAGCCTCGCCATCTTACATCTAAGCTTATAGTGGAACATAAACCAATCTAATTGTTCCAACTGGAAAAATATTGGGAATAGAACATTTATGCTAAGCCTGATTAGTGTTTTTGTATTACAGTAGTCTATAATACCGAGTAGTTTAGATATCTATGTGTCACGGCCCGAAAGAAGCCGATCCAAGAGGTTCTTATGGGCTGGCCGTGACACTTCTATGGATCAAGCGACCCTCAGCTTGTATCCTCGAGTCCTAGGGCTTTCTCGAGTCTTCTAGATTACTACTGGGGGCGGGTGATACGGTAAATGTATTCGTATGTAATAAATGCAATTAGTTGGTAGTTGGGGAGATCTAATCTCTACCGTTAGATCGAGGAGAGATCTACGGATACGATTTGCCTTGTATTTGTATATAAAAGAGTCTCCTTCCCCTCATTGTATCATCTCATTCACAAGTAATACAAACCAGAGCTTCTTCTCTCTCTAGAGTTTCTCTCTCTAAAGATCCTTGTGAGTTGAGTATGAGAAAAGCTGCTTGGGAAGAAAATCCTAAGGCCGCACGGGCAAGGGAACGCTAGATCGATCGGCCCGTGACATATGCCTGTAGGTAGTATTGGGCTTTGCACAAAGTTAATGTGGACATTTCTTTGTTTATAAATTTGGACTTTTAAGTTCTGCTATGATGACCTACTAAAGTGTTATCTTTGTAAATTGTTAGTTTCTTGTCTAAGGATAGATAGAGCATGACTCTGCGTTTTTTGCTATCCCCAACTGAAGGGTTTGGATGTGGTTTAAGGTGCTCATTCAAGGTCTGGTCTTGTTCCAAGGAGGAATTCTGATGGTGAGATTGATTTTCTTGCCAAAATACTTCCATTTCACCAACAATGGATCGTTTTCACAGCTAATAGCCCTCTTTTTACCTTGATTTGCAGGTTAGTCATGATGAAAATCTAATATCTATAAGGATGGACGAGCTCCAGTTGTTCCTCATGGTAAGGTGGTGCCTTTCCATGGGGATTTCTGAGATTTATGAGAAGATACTTCAGTTCTCGTAGAATCTGATGAGTTTAGTTCTTGTCATCAGAAAAGAGCTGTTCACCAGGGTCAAGTTACCTGACGAAACAGAAATTGAGGCTTAGCTATAAAGATAAAGCAAAAAAGGACGAAGAGAGGATGTCTCCTGATATATTGGACGTACTTAGAGTTGCATCGGCTATCGTTTGTCATTTGATCATAAGATATATTAAGCGAAAAAAAGAAATCATCAAAAGAAAGGGTCACTAATTTCTGAGAGTAGGAAAGTGAAGTATCCCAGTTTGTCTTGTTTGTTCATTTTTGGTTACTGCCAGATGGGTATATATATAATTTTGTTTGTCTGATCACTCTTATAGATGTTTTTATGCATGGAAGATAATATTTATTCAGGCCTAATTGATCATTCCTTTCCAGATTCTTTTATTTATTTTCTTGTTGCTCTTCTTTGCCATATATTATTCTTCAAGTTGAAGAGTCTCCGTGTTACAAATGAGCAGCATGATTCATACTGTAGGATGAATGATAATGGCGAGTAGCGAATCTAAAATTAATTAGAAAGCCTGGGACTGTTACTTGGTTTCACATATACATATACATTCCAATAGTTATTTCAGTCAGCACGCCTTAAACTTTCACAACACGTACTCAAATTGTCAAAAATTTTGGAATGTCTTTATTGATTAGAATGTTGCATGGTACGATATGTGGACCGCAAGCACGGTAGAATTGATCTGAATAAAGTATTTTCAAGTAAAATATTTCTTTAAAACAATTGGGTAGGACAGCAATATTTTCACTTTTCTTTTGGGTAATAACCAGTAAAGTCCAAACCCATTAACAACTTATCTTCAAGGTACTGAAATACCAACAAGATCACCCTTAATAATAAAGGTAGCAAGTCATTTGAGGGACTATAATGCATATTCTTCATCATACGCCCCTTCATCCACTTCCTTTAATAACCATCAATACTTTAAAACACAGCAATCTTGCTTCATACACGTGCATAGCACGTGCCTTGCCTCCAGCATATAATCATGAACTAATCCAAAGAGAGATTATTTAAATTTAGAGTTGATATTTTGTGCCCTATAGAGGGATGCCACATTTGTGAATGTAATGATTACATAGGATTGGTACAATTAGTTGGGGCATTGGGAAATTTCTAACTCAAGAAATTAGATAATATTCATTCGAATCCCATCAACTACATTCTAATAGCCCTGGATAAGAGTCACATGCATAGGTCAAACTTTATTAAACCAATTCAAGGGCTTGCCAGATGTCCAATGGATCTTTAGGGCTGTTGAATATCCACACCGTTTTTGATTATTAAAAAAAAAAAGAAGCAAGAATGTAATGATCTAAATTTGCCTAATTCTACAATCATTAGAATACCTTACTCCCCATTTTTTTTCCTAAAATGATAATCACCAATCTTACAAAAGAACATACTTTCTTTTTCACTTTGTTTAAACATGCAAAACGAGGCTCAGTCACTTTATCCCCAGTGTTAAAACTAATCATTGAGCTTTTAGGATATTTCCACTATGACAATCAACTTGGTCAGATTTAAATAGTTTTTTTGAAACTGAATAACATTTTCATCGTCAAGCGAATAATTCGAAGAATCTATGTCATCACAATCTGACGTGGACTGAAAAATTATATGTCACCAAATGGTGGCTTCTAATACGTACTACCTGATATAATTAAAAAGAAGGGTCCCTCAAGATTCCACCCGTATAATAATATTCCCAAAGCTAGTCCCATTATTATTTTTCAATAAACAATCATTCTAGCATCAATGAGCTATCATCAAGATCGCGGCAACGTGCATTAGACTAATACTAAATTGAATGAGGGATAAAAACTTGTCATAGTGGTATGATCATGACTAAGAGGATCACAGCCTAACAGGCTTGACAAAAACAATGGCAAGAATTGCATCAAAAAGATGCAATCCATCCTTATATACCCAAAGATTATTTTGTGACATCCTAATTTTTCAATTTTGCTTTCAATCGTAATAAACGGCTTTATCGACGCGCTTTATAGCCGTTATTCTCTCGAGCCGATCACCTGGCGAGATAATCCAGACTATTTGTAAACACCGCTTAATTCAAAAACGCAATGATTTGAAGAAATTTTAAATGCTAATCGACCGTTCGACTCCGCGACCAGAGTGTCATTTCTACACCGTCAAAATCGATCAAAGATCAAAGATATGTCGATTCGACTAAGATATGATCAAAGAGCCCGCGATTCTAATGCGTAATCGCAAAATTCTCTAATCGCATTTATCGTATTTTTCTTCATGCTGTGGCATTCTATACCGTATTTGAAATTTCAGATTTTCAATACAAACCGGAACCGTCAATGTGTCGAAGATGCACAATGTGGCTTGAAAATAATCGACCACGTGGCCAATCGTATTAAAAATTCCCTAAAACTGCACTAGGTTGCAGCCACAGCTAAAATCACGCCTGTATCAAATTAACCGCAAATTAAATACGATTTAAATCGAAAGCCTTCACACAGCGTCACGATCTATATTGTGAACGTCGACTCATCCTCCAAAAGAATTTGATAGCCTCAGGATTTTTACTAAAATCGTTTCTGAATGATTCTAAAAATAACGGAAATTGGATTGCTTAAATCGAAAAGGATTTTTGACTTCTAAACCAAGCTATTTGGTGATGGGGACTTGCAGAAATTCTTATGGACTTCCTCCTTAGCAAAATTTGACATCAATTGAAGAATTAATGAGAGATTGAAGTCAAATTCTGAGAATTCGAGCTAGCTTGGGGGTGCAAACATTTGACTTCAATTTGATTATTTGTGGTATTAAAACGCAAAAAGTAATAGGAGACCAAGCTTTTAATGAAGAGAGATAATTTTGTTTGACTTTGCCCCTCCTTGGCTTCCTTCTCATGTTGGCCGGCTCCCCCATCCACTGTTGTTTCTGCTTCCAGTCTCATCTCCCTCCTTCGAGCATTTCTTTCCCCTGATCCCCTCTGTTCTGTTTTCGCCATTTTCCCCTCGCATCTCTCTCTCTCCGTCTGCCCATTCACCCCACCGAAGTCACTCAGCATCATCATCATCATCCCATCTTCCACCGAAGCAACGCCCACACTCACCGGTTCCCTTCTGTTCGGTCACCACCTCCACCAGCAACTCTGTGCAACTTCAAGCTGTCACTGTCCCTCTCGCTGCAGCATCAGTCAACGTTTCCCACCATCTTTTGTCTTCAGCCGGTTTATTGACTGCCATCTTCAACGCCCCTGCTTTTCTTTCTTTCTTCTGAAGACACCAGTTTTGTCCAGTGGCAATTTGGCAGCTCAGTCTTCACCGTTTCGTGCCCCCTTGTCCAGCGAAGCCCCACCCGTAGCTCCTCTTCTGCTGCTTCGATTGCCCAACTCGCTGCCACCGAATTGACGCCAGCGAAGCCTCCCGCATTGACACTAACCTACCTGCTTCCTCACGTTCAACCCAAGCCCAGCAGCTTCACGTGGCTTTGCAGCCGAGCCCACACGCCTGCAGCAAGCCCGCAAGCTCCAGCCCATCGAAGCCCGCTCAGTTCAGCCCCTGAAGCCAGCCCATCTTCTGCCACAAGCCCAGCTCCGCTCAGCCCAACTTCGGCCCAGCTTCCAACTCAAGAACAAACTCAGCTTGGGCTGAGATTCGTTACCGCTTCCGCCCCGGTCCGAGCTCCATTGGTGCCGCCGCAGTGCCTTAAGTTTTGGCCGTTGTCACGCCGCCAAGCGGCGAAACGAACCGGTTCCGCTAAATCGCGAGCTTACGTACATCTAAAATCTACTTAGTGTGCTAATAATGTTGAAGCGCCATAAATAAGCTAATTAGATTACGAGTTAGTTAAATTAGATTAGTGATTTAATTAGTTAATTATGCATGTTAGGTGGTTACAATGGCTAAATTAGCATCTAGATAGATTGTATTATTTATCTAGATTGGTTTGGTAATTTTCTAGGCCCGTTTCGGTATTTAAATGGGCAATTCCGGCGTAAGTTAGCCTTTTTGGTATTTAAATTGATTTATTTAATTAATTTCGGTAATTATTTAATTAATAATTATTCTCTGGAAATTAGATCGGGATAGCCGGTGATCGGAATTTCATGCCGATTGCAATGGTGTGGTTAATTTACGTAATTGAGTGCTAATTTGTGTAAATTGAGTGCTGATTGGAATTTTAGTCATTTATTCCAAAAATAGTGAATTTCAATATTTATTCAGAAAATCTTGGGTGTTGGATTTTAACACCGAAAATGGTTTTATATACTATATAAAACAGTGAGATTTTTAAATTGGAGGATATCACTTATTCTGGATCGAGTTGACCGTGTACCCACACACGACTACTTTCACCGGGTATTTTAATACGAAGAAAATAGGTCAGGATCACTATTTTAATTGAGGCATTTGAGTGCAATACATAGTGTCCTGAACCGAGATTGAATGGTCGTGTGTTGGTTAAGAGAACCCGTCCCCGAATTGACTCGGATGGAAGTTACCCTATATGGGTTACCCACTCATTAAGTTTCGGGTCGCAATAGATTTTGGACCTATGCTCCTTCGAGAAAGCCGTCTTTGAAAGATGTAGCCATGCTCAATAGGGAAGAGACGATACCTAGTTACGCCGCAGACCGCCGAACTTCAAGTAGGCCGTACCCTAGAGGGGCCCGATTATGAGACAAAACTATGTGGCTTGGTATGGGACGTGTCATAACGGTTTGGCCTTTATAATCGAAACCCCTATGATTTATTGAGTTGAGTGAGGCGTTTCAATTGTTATGTGCATCAATTTTATGTATGGTGTATATGAACTATGCCGACCGAGGTGGTGGATCCGAGACGAGGTAAGTCTTTGTAGTGGTATGATTGTGTGGTTAGAACACCTCTTGGCGTATTACCCTCATAATCGGTGTTTAGAGCATGAACTCGCTGAGATTTATAGTTCACCTCGTCGTGGGCTCAATTCTTTTCAGGATCGTAGGGTGGAGGACCTGGAGCCGAGCTAAAGGGATCTGAAGTGTAGGTCAGCTAGTACAGTTTCTTTTGAGAGCTGGTCTTTTGTAGGCTTGTGGTTGTTGACCTTTGTATATGACTCAATGTGTATATAAAAGCATGTTTTGTATGTGAATCTGTTTCCTGCTTTTTTATCCCAAGCTGTTGATGTCGGGGATTAGTAATTCGTTGTCGCATGTGCAATAAAAAGAAGTGGTCGGCGCGCGTCCCTGAACGTCGCAATTATAATCGACCATTGAGGGATGGGCGCGCGCTCGAGAATCCTGGCGTGACATTATTATCAGCAATAAGCTAATTTGTGGGAGATAATGTGAAAGAATTAGTCACCACATCATCAATATGAGCACCAGTTTGCAAGGAAACAAGGCACCAGATTAACAATCTCTTAAATCATACCTCATTGTAATCAATTGTACAGAAAAAATAACGAGAGAAGGAAAATGAAAACAAAAGAGACTACTAAGAGTGGCAGCAGCAGCAGAAGCAGCCTAGAATATCAAGAAACCCCAACTTCAACCTATTTTATACAATAGAAAGTTCAATCTCTCTCTCTCTCTCTCTCTCTCTGCGTCTAAAGATTTATCTTAAGAATGATTAATATATACTTGTGAAGCTGGTTTCTTCAAGTGTCTGTTTCGAAGCAAAGTGACGACTATTTGTCTTCAAGAAAAGCCACATTCATCGGGTTCGGATTTCCCCATTCTCTCTTCCAAGAGTCCCCCGGTACCGGCACCATCCACAACAAAAAGCTCTCTCTGCCCTGAAAATGCAAACTTGTAGGATTCAAAGCTAAAAGATTCAGAAATAAATTGTGCAAAAAATTGATATGCCTTTATATGGTTTATTGAATCACTCCATACAGATCATTGTGATCAGAATGTGTAATAGAGCAAGTGATATGAAATGCTGGGTATTGAGTAAAAGCATCTTGTGTTAGAAATTAATGACGTAAAAAAGAGAGCCAAAATCATAACATGAACTTGTATCAATTGATCCATCTTCCTACCAGAGGTGAATTTAACAGAACTGCAGTGATCAGTGCATTTAAACTTGCAAGTGAAAGTCTCAGTTTCTTCTTATGTGACAGGATTAGGGAAGATTCAAATACATGTGGCAGGAAACTTTATTTTAATTTTAGAAAGGTTTCAGAGTCACAAAGTTTGCCAATCCAGCAGCTACTGAAGTAAAGTTGGTTACCAGATTTGGAAAGGGCCTCAGTTCCACATGCTCTCTTGCCACATGCATCCCAAAATTGTCCAAAAAGTGCTCAAATTTTAATAGATCACGCTCAAAGATCACCCAAAAGTAGCAACAGTATTTGGGCCACATATTAGGATAACAGGGGCACAAACACTTGGTTGCTTTGCACAAATTTGTACAAAAAACTAATGTAAAAAAATAAATAAATTCAGAATTCATTTTAAAAGCCAGTTTTACAAATTGACGTATTTATCCTTTCACAATTCCTCCATCGAGAAGGACACATTTCAGATAGTATTTCTCAAATCATTTCACAAATAATTAACTTCCAAACTATTTCAAGAGATACTTTGCTATGCAATATCAACTACTAAAAGGATAGTCATCGTCTTATCTCGTTTCATGCAACAAATATGCTCTAAACAATATGCAATACATCTTCTAAAACTTACAAATATCTAATTTATGTTATTATCAAGACACGTGCTAAAAATCATAGAAGAAACAAGCACCATTCACCTGAAGATGCGAACCAAAGTATGAGAGTTACCTCAAATGAAAGAACGGGAAATCCAATCAATTAAGTGAGAAATAGATATCAAAATCAAGTAGATAAGTACCTTAACTAAGACTCGATCAAAATAGTCCTAAACCTTTTACATTTATACCAATTTAGTCCTAAACTTTTTAATTGGATCAACTTAGTCCTAAACATTTTTATATTGGTACCAATTCAGTTTATCCGGCTAATTTAAGCCAAAAATTACTGATGTGGCCGCTAGTGGTCTTATGTGGCACCACATGAACAAATTTTATAATTTTTATATTTTTTTCAGATTTTTTAAATTATTATTTTTCCTTTTTTTTTTTTTTTCCTTACCCTTGCCGGCGAGGTCGCCGTCCCTTTTTCTGTTTTATTCTGTGGGTTGAGATTCTTTGCCCGAGACGACTGGCAAGCTCCTGGCTGTAAACCCTGGATGCGTGACTCCTCTCTCTTTTCTCTGTTGGTGTGTCTGTGTGTTTAAAATTAGAAAGAGGGACGGCGGGTTCACGGGGTTGGCTGTTTTGACCGCCGCCGCCTCAATTTGAGCTCCACCCATAACTGGGCTTCTCTTTTACTTGTCGTCCTTTTGAAACCCTCTTCTCCGGAAGATGCCCATAATTTGATTTCTTCTTTGCTTTTGGTCGGGTGCTGCCTTGGTTTCTCCAGTTGGGTTTTTCGCGAACGCCCTACTCGCCCAACATCCTTAATTGGTTCGGTGGACTGTGCTGTTCCTGGTTAGGTTACCAATTTGTAGATGTTGTTTCAGTTTGCAAGCAGCCCCCTTCTTTGTCTGCGCATGAAGTTTTTGATCTGGCCACGAGCGAGGGCATTGAGCCCTCGCCTGGATCTGGGCAAGGGCCACCGCACCCTCGCCCTCCACGAGCGAGGGCTGCCGCACCTCGCTTGTGGCCAGCGAGGGCACAGAGGCCCTCGCTTGGATCTGGGTGGGGCCGACGCCCTTGCTTGTGGCTGGCAAGGGCGCAAGGCCCCTCACCCCGACCAGCCTATGGCCGGTGATGGTTGGCTGGCCGGCGACCTCGCCGGCCAAGGGTAGGAGAAAAGAAAAAGAAAAAGAAAAAAAAAGAGAAAAAAATAATTTAAAAATCTGAAAAAAATTATAAAAAAATTATAAAATTGACCACCGGTGGCCACATAAGCAATTTCTGGCTTAAATTAGCCGAATTGACTAAATTTGTGACAATGTGAAAAGTTTAGGACTAAATTGGTCTAATTGAAAAGTTTATGACTGAATTGATACAAATACAAAAGGTTTAGAACTATTTTAATACTTTTCCTGTTAAAAAATCATAGAAGAAACAAGCACCATTCACCTGAAGATGCGAACCAAACTACGAGAGTTACCTCAAATAAAAGAACGAGAAATCCAACCAATTAAGTGAGAAACGGATATCAAAATCAAGTAGATAAGTACCTTAACTAAGACTCGACTAAACTAAGCTTATTTGGTAACAAATAACTCTGATGCACCAACAAAAGGCTCGCCCAAAGTAGACAAATTACTTTTCGTTCGGTTAGCCAGGGTTGCCTGCGTGTGGAAAATTTAAAAAAAAATTGAGCCTACTGACATTTGTTTCAAGTAGGTCCAAAGTCATTGAAAACTTAACTCACCGTGCTTAAAATGCAGAACTAACCTTCTTCTATAAAAGAAGTTCCATAAACTGGCGAAAACCAGTGCCAAACACAATAGTTTGAATATTAATTAATAGTGTATTAAGCCAAATTCTAAAATTTCACCCCAACCGAGTTAGAATCTAAGTTGATCACAAAGTCCCAAAGTTTCATGACATACCAAAGTTTATTGCATTATACCATGATTTCATAGCTCAACCTCTATAATAAACCTTAGCAACCCAAAAACCTGGAATGGAATTGAAATTACAGCTTAATCTAGAAAAAAATTAGGAGAATGAATTCTTATCAAGCACTTCTTGTGCAAATTAATTCAACGTGTTAAGATGTTCCCTTGCGAACTTGAATCGAATCCTTTCTCTCTAGCACGCCTGGGCTTCCACTTACCAGCTTCTTAATTCTTCTTTTCTCCTCTTACTATTCCTCTTTTCTCTGATAAGCCAACTAAAAGAAACAATTATAACTAAGCTGAAGGAAGTTAGTCTGTCGGGATTCCAAGATGCAGCTTCATGGGCTAAATTTGAATTGGGTCTCTTGAGCAAGTCCAAAAAGAAAGTAGCAAAGAAACTATTGAAAGTCTTAGACAGGATGGCAGAAAATTTTTCAATGAACCTAAAGCATTGAATCTAATCCACTATTGAATGATGTGACTCCATGTTGAATTGTAAAGAAATTGTAAATCCTAGAATTCATTCTTTTCTTTATTATGAATATATCTATAGATTAAGTTAGTTTAGTCAGTCATAGGTAATTTAGGTGAAATTGGTTGTGATGGTTAGTCCAAAGTAGCGCCAACTACGAAAGTGGCGATAGGTTGGAATGAGCCATCCACCTCTAGCGGCATGCCGGACGGATGGGTGGCGCTCTACGTCACCGTATTCCGATTTTTTTTTTCTTTTTATCAAGCTTTTTGCTTTTTTTTTTTTCTTGCTCGCTTTTCTTTTTTTGCCTTTTTTTCTTTATCAAGCTTTTAAACTTGTAAACATGAATGAAAACCTAGAGATAATTTAATAGACAAGCATAATAGATATTAAATCAATGAAAAACCCAATATGATTAAACATGATAATAGTTAACTGAAAATTATAGTATTTTAATTTTACACGTAACATGTGAAAATTTTACTAGTGACAGAAAAAATGACATTCACTTAGCAATGAATGAGAAATGAAAACTGAAGGAACAGAGCCAATTTGCATCCTACAAAGTCTTGGTCTTCTTGGCAATGATTCAAGTTTTCTCCCATCATCACTTTTTTTACAAAGTGTTGCTCCGTGGAATTGATTGGAAGTTTCTCTCCGATCATCACTTTTTTCGCAAAGTCTTGGTCTATCTGGAAGAATTAAAGTTTTTTTAATTATTTTCTTTTTCTTAAAGTGCTTTACTATTGTTTCACATGTAATGCGTGGAAATTATCTACTTTTGCTACTTTTCAGACAAAAAAGCACATGATATCCAACAAAGTCTATGGGGATATTCTCTAGATATTGCAAACAAGCACTTGTGAAAAAAAAATATTTTATATTGATTTCTCTAACCTCCTGATGAGCATAAAAGTCTTGGTCTTTGTTTAATGTTTTTGATAAGTGAAAGTCTTGGTCTTCCTAAAATTCATAGTTTTCTCTCTCCATCGGCTCATTATCACTTAGCTTCACCACAACCCTTATTGTTCTATTCAATGATTGGTAAACCCATGACCATTGGAGAGATCTTCTTGGTTCCTTTCTTGGCTTTCTTATACTAATTTCTGGTATTGTTAATTTTGAAGCAAGACATGTAGCATGTGGAAATTCTACTAGTAATGGAAAAAGAGACATTCACATAGGGATGGAAGAGGGGGTGTCAAAAAGTGAAGCAACAAAGACAATTTACGTCCTTCTAGTGTTTTGGTCTTCTTGATGAAAAGTACTTTTTATGAATATACTATCACGCCAAAGCAATTTGAGTTTAGACCAAAGAGAGTCAAGTTTTGATGCACATTGTGTCCTTTGAGTTGGATAAATCAACTGCCCTCCTTTTTTCAGATCAAGACTTTGGCTATCGTTTGAAAGAGAGGACATTTTCAAGCTATCCAAAATATAGGATAATAGGTGATATTTCTTCACAGGAAAAAGATCAAAAAAGTCATAAACTCCAAGACGCTTTATACCAATTCAGTTTCTCTAAACCTTTTTTGGCTAAAACCAATTTAGTCCTAAACCTTTTACATTGGTACTAATTAAGTTCTTCGGCCAATTTTAGCCGATCAATGCTAATATATATGTTTGCCAATTGGCGAACGCTTACCGTGGCAATTTTTAAATAATTTTTTTGAATTTTGAATTTTTTGAAATTTTGAATTTTGAATTACTTTTTCTTTTTCTTCTTTTCTTTTTCTTCTCTCGACCTTCTTCTCCTTACAGTGGCCAACAAGCCTCTAGTGTTTTGTTAACCATTGCAAGAGGGCCATGGTAAGCCCTCACCACTCACACCACTAGCGAGCTGTCAAGGTTTTGTTAGGCAATGCAGAAAGAAGGCCGAGAGGAAGAAGAGGAAAAAGAAAGGAAAGGAAAAAAATCGAAAAATATTTTTAAAATTGCCACATCAACATTCCGCAGCCCGCAAATAATTCATAGGTTATAGCCAGTTAGCCAAAATTCGGGCTGAAGGACTGAATCAGTACCAATATAAAAGATTTAATACTAAATTGGCCTAAATAAAAGGTTTACGATTGAATTGATACAAATGTCATAAGTTTAGGACTTTTTTTGGTACTTTGCCCTTTCTTCACATGACCAACTTAGAGGGCATGCATGTCTTCATAAAAATTTATAACTTAAATGTTTTGTTGTTGTTGTTGTTGTTTTATTTATTTATTTATTTTTTATATTTTTAAGTATAAGCTTTTACATGGCAGCTATAGTGCTAGAAATTTGCAACAAAGTGGGCGCAATTATTTGCTGAATTAGTTGAAGTAGCTGTTGATGATAGTGAATCACTGATGGGAAAATCATGGTCCTTTGAACGAAAAAAAAAGCTAGCCCAAAGCAACTTGCTTGATGGATTAGTTGATGATTTGTGAATCGTGTACTATTTCCAAAGTAAAAATTACGCAAGTTGATTTATGGATTCGTTGGTGTACCTAACTCTTTTTCTTGTTTGGGTCTAAAGCACATGTTTCTGTTCTTCCTTATCGAACAGTCAAAGTTAGTTGTCTTTGATGACTTGGATCTATAATAGAAAGTAAGATGCCATTGTTAGGTGGATTATCAAAATTTATTTCAGTCGGTGCAAGTTGTACAAAGATGCTTATTTGTCAATCTTATTAATTGTGGTCAGCTTCATTCATCGCTAGACAAGAAAAAGGGTCGCATCACCAACTAAGAAAGGGACTAGATATACCTAGGCATCACACTTATGAACAAGAAAATCATCCAAAGGGGACCACGATTTTCCTTATCAAACGGTTCTTGATCATTAACCACTTAACACAACACCTCTTCGGTAGATCATTGTTGCTTTGTTTATTGCGAATCTTTAGCACTATAACTACCGCATAAAGCCTACATTGATTGCATATTCACCAATAACACATTAAAACAAAGACATTGAAATTAGAAGGTTACTAAGAATGTACGAATGCAAAAAAGGGGATAAGTGCATTATAAATTTAAAACTTATCACAAAATGTAATCGAAGTTTTAAAACTTCAAAAAGACACACTTGTCTTAAAGTTTAGTATGAAGATAATAAGTCTTAAAACTTCTTCAAAACGCACTTACCCTAAAACATGCAAAATTAGTCTAATTAAGTTCTTTGTTGATTGCAATTTTTGAAAGTTTTAAGATTTAATGCTGACTTCAAAGATTAAATTTTATGAATTAATTGCACATTTTGAAAGTTTTGACCAGAATTATACTTTATTCTGATGTTTTTAGGACTCAATTGTATCTTTTGAAATTTTATTCAATCGTACTTTCATGATAAGTTCTCGAGGACTTCCTGTGCACTTATTATCATTTTTTTTAAAAGCCTTGGTCTTTGTCTTTGTTTAATATTTTAGGACTCACTGGTTTTTGTTAGAGTAGGTTTATCATTTTTAGAACCTGTGAACCTACCCTATATGTTTGGAATCTTGGAACCTAGAACCCTTGTTGTTCTCTCAATGATTGGTAAACCCATGATCATTGGAGAGATCTTTTTCGAGTCCCTTCTTGGCTTCCTTCTTATACTTATTTCTAGTATTGTTAATCTTAAGCAAGACATGTAACGTGTGGAATTCTACTAGTAATGTAAAAGGAGACATTCACATAAGGATGGAAGAAGAGGAATGTGAAAAGTGAAGCAATAAAAAGCCAATTTGCATCCTGCAAAGTCTTGATCTTCTTAGAATTGATTAAAGTTTCTTTCCCATGATCACTTTTTTCCTTTTGCTTAATTTTCACACAAAAAGGTTGATGAGTCCCAACAAAGTCTTGGTCTTTCTAATACGCCAAGAAGTTTGAGTTAGACCGAGAGCATATGTTTTGACACACATTATGTCATCGAGTTATATTGTTCTCCTTTTTCTTCAAATCAAGACTTTTTGGATGTCAATTAAAATAGGGGACCATTTCTTTTGACCCAGAGCATGTGATTTTGTTCACCTTACCAAACAGACAAACCTAACTTTCTTTGATGACTTGTGGATACATAACATACAATAAGATGCCATTGTTGGTTATATCCACAATAATTTAGGTTTCAATAACTTTGACAAAGTGACGATCCTTTGATGCAATTTTGGCCCCATGATGCACGAGGAGCTGCCGGGGAGACATATGTTGGCACGAGATGGCTAGCTATAGAATTCTTGCGACGATAGGTGTATAGCTTCAAATTCATTACACAGTCTAAGTTCAAATTTCAAATAGTTTGTGTACGGGCTTCTGATGGTGCACAATTGTGAATTCTCTGGAATCATTATAATTAGTATATACACCGACGCATGATACTAATTCGCTTCAAGTAATATGGGAGGAAAGGCATAATACTAATTTGTGAGCTCACTCATAATAAGTATAGGTTGAATCGTCCTCAAAATTCTAAAATTATAGACAATTCAGATCCATTGTTTAGAAAATATTCCATACCAGTTGGCTTATTCTCCACTCTAAAAAAGAAACCGAATTTTGCTTTAAGAAAGCAAGATCATGTGATACATGCTAGACTTCAATTTAACATAATACAAATGGCTCTCTCTCTCTCTCTCTCTCTCTCTCTCTCTAGTTGGTTAAACCTGTCACGCCCCCAATTCTCGAGCCGCGCACTCCATCCCTCACCTTGATTAAATAAGAATGCCCTGGGTGACGTATCGGCCGACCCATTTATTTTAGTACGACGCGGAAGATATAAATAATCCCTGCAAAATAAAAAACATTGTGATAGGAAAGTAGGACCAATTTTCCACAACCAAAATAAAAATTTTGTAGACAAGCGGGTTTATTTACAAACTAGGTCGCTTTACAAAAGTATCGCTTAACCAAAAAAGGACTGTTAGTCGACACGTTTGCCAATTCTTTGATTCCATCTTCTCAGACTTAGGGCTTAGATCCTTCACCAACACCATCTAAGGACCTGAAAATAGTTATACAATAACTAATGAGACAACGTCTCGAGTTCCATCCCCCTAAGACCCGATTAGGAAGCCAATACGCCCTAAGGGCAGCCTAAGCACAACACGGGTCAAAAAACTTACCTTGGCCTCGAGCTCCTTCCATCGTCAAATAATGAAATTCAACAATTATTCAACTAGATTAACCATCGATCATCAACTCCCGCCGATTACATGTCACCACAACCTTTCCCTAATCGGTACATTCAATATTATCTATAATGTCCTATCAATACAGACCGCTCGCCCAAAGTTGAAAATCTAGATAAGTATAGCTCGCCCAAAGTTCGATAATATAAGTATACGATATATATACATATATATACATATATATATATATATATACATATATATACATATATATACATATATATATACATATATATATATATATATACATATATATATATATACATATATACATATATATATATACATATATATATATGTATATATATATATGTATATATATATATAGATATGTTGTCCAAAGCTGATAATTTAGGCCCTTAGACCAATATAGTATATTATATATGCTTACCCAAAGCGATAATAAATTGTTCACCCAAAGCTGATAATATGGTATACTATTTATATGCGCGTCCAAAGTTGATAATAAATTGCTCGCCCAAAGCTGATAAATTAGGGCGATGGTTTTATTAACGTGATGGGCCTAAGTTGGTCCTGTCTGCCCATGTTGAGCCCTAAAGCCCGCCCACAAGATTAGGGCCCATGGATAGAGGGATGTGATGAAGGGACAAGTTTCTTTTTGGAGGGGCGTATATAAAGTTTAATAAAGAGGGAGGAACGCACCTTTTCATAGAACGTACGTTCCTCCTCCCTCTCTCCCTTGAGACGCTCCAAAAAGAAAGAACAATAAGCAAAAAGGCGACACCCATCTTCCTTCAAGGCGAATTGGCATCATCGGATCGAACGGGCTAAATTCTCTTCCTCATATCGGCATTGGTGTTTAATATGTGGCTAATAAGGTACGTTCGATTCTCGTGATGTGCCTTAGGATCGGTGATACATGTGTTTTCCCTGGGCTCGTCTTCCACACAAGTTTAGGGGTTCAATTTAGTGTCAAATCTGATTTTGGGAATCCTACAATCCCAACATTGGTATCGAGCCGTAGTTCTTGTTTCCGATCCTTTTCCATGTTTTTCCCGACCCCTTTCATGTCTATGGATGATTTCTTATTGATTTTCGTGAAATTAATCGCTCGACACCGCATCGGGGCGGAAAAATCCCGGCACCGAGCATTGTTCATCTTCGTAAGTTGAAATCCATTTCCGATGACGTTGGATGGAAGGTCTTGTCGGGGCGAGCACGACGAGTGGCGGAATGCCGTCAAAGGCTGCCGCGACGCACCCCACGCGCAGCCGGGCAAATTGCGTCTTCGTGCATCGCACGCGTGCGCACGGCCCGGCGTGCGCCGTGCGACACACATGCGCGTGTGCCGTGGCCCGTGTGCGTGCGAGCCGCCGCGCCAGGCGACGTCATCATGACGTCGCCACGACCACGCGTGCCGCACGTGCCTGGGCGGTTGCCGACTGGTCCGATCGGCCCGACCGGTCCGACCCAGCTCGTCCGGCCCGACCACCCGGCCCGACCCCGTTGATAAAGGGTGACCGATTACCGTTGACTGTTGACTGTTGACCGAAAAAAAAAAAAAAAAGGAATGTGTTTTTTTTTTCCAATTAAGTCTATGTGGATTATATGTAATCCCTTATTTGTTCTGCATTTGTTGCGGGAACAATGCCTCCCCTTAAGTTGCGCACACCTATTCGCGCAATCACTTAGATGAACAAAAGGAAAGGCTTTCTAAGTTGATAGTGAATGGCGATCGATCGATGGGAGAGTGGCGACTTAATTGATCACGTTCTTGAAGTCAACGGGAAAATTCAAAAGGTCATATAGAATGGTTGTCCCATGCCACGGTCCCGAGATGGTGCGATTTTTCATGAACATTATTCCACCTGAATGGCAAGGAGTGTTGAATCGCATATGGGATGTCAACAAAACCGCTTCATATTGGAAAATTGTGATGGATTTTATAGATGATTATTCTTGATTGTTACAAGGAAAAGATCATGAAATTGAACAAAAGGAGCTTTCAGTTCATATATTGACTTGGGTTTAGATATTTTGAGTTGTCTTTATTTTATTATATTTTATGGATACCTTATGTAAATGTTTTAATACCTGGTTGTTGTTGATGTAGCAACCGATATGTAAGGTTGTATTATGTGAAAGTATTATTATTCTATTAGATGTCAAATATTATTTGCTTTATGTTATTGTTGCTGACTTTGGCTGGGTAGTTCATAGAAGTTTTTGTAGCTTCATAGAATTTATTTTGCATAGACAATTATATTAATGATAGTTTTAAGTTAGGATTTTGGAGGATGATTGGAAACATAGTGACCTTTTAATTCTAAAACCTTACTTGAAATTGTTCATTAATATGATGAGTCGATACAAAGTGGATGCATAAATGATAGGCATTAATTATTCCGTGCATATATGTTCGATGTCTTCATATCAATGGCTTCAGCCACAAAGAGCATAGTTGTCGAGCTGAACAAGGTGAAAAGCTCAATGGCGATAACTATGAAATCTGCATATGAAAATCCAATATGTGCTGGAAGAGCAAGAGGCACTAGAAGCTCTTAACCTAACCATGGAAGCTGGTGATGGGAACACCGCACAACACAAGAGAAATAAGAATGCATTTGCTGCCTAGAAAAGAAAAGAACTCTCTTGCTCGCATTACGTTCTGGAGTAGCATGGAAAATGACGTCATGCGAGAGTTTAGGCGTTTTGAGAATGCCAAGGAAATGTGGGAAGCATTGGCGGCAAGATTTGGTCATACTTCGATGACGGATCGAGGCAGCTCACCATTAGGTTTGATTCTTATAAGAAGCCTCATGGTCGTACCATGAAGAACATCTTAGAAAGATGTCAAACATGATTAATGAGCTGAAAGATGTCAAACTATGTCCTAACCGATGAACAGCAAGTGCAAGCAGTGATTCGTTCATTGCCTTAGAGTTGGGAGCATATGAAGGTGCACCGACCCATAATGAGAATATCAAAACCTTTGAGGATGCAGGTGCGTCATCTTGAGCTGGAAGAGGATCGGCTCTTGCGCTAAGTCGGAAACTGAAATTTATCATGCTGGTTTCAGCTCACATGGAGCTTCGAGCTCCAAGTACAAACGTCCTAACCTGTTCAATAAAAGGAAAGGCAAGGGAGCAACTTTTCGGGAAGAAACCAAAGGTTGACCAACATGAAAGAGGAAAAGTCATCGAATGAAGAAGCGACAAGGGTGAAGTGTTACAAGCGTGACCGAGAAGGGTCACTATGCCCGCGATTGTCGCGAGCCAAAGAAAGTACACACCCCTTGTACTTTTGAGAACTTTGCTTATATGTCAAGTTCTCGTATTCTTAACTGAGTCTAATCATTTGTGGACCGTGACCGTCAGCAATAGACCATGTAGCGAAGGATGAGAATCCTTCGTGGAATTCCGACGAGTACCAACTCCGGAACTAAGTGGATCTATGTAGAAACAACTCCAAAGTGAAGTAAAAGGAATTGGCACCTGCCAACCGAACATGCGTGGTGGACGCACTTTGTTTTCATTGCATTAGATATTGACTATGTTAATGCAAATGTTTGTTATTCCTTTTCATGTCTCCTAATTCATATGATAATGATGTGAATGTGTGGCATGCTAAACTTGGTCATATTAGCCAACAACATATGAATAGATTAGCCAAAGAGGGCTTGTTGGGCAATATTGAAAAAGTCGATTTGCCCATATGTGAGCATTGTCTAGTGGGGAAAACGACAAGGAAACCATTTGGAAAAGGTAAAAGAGCTGAATTTCCTCTCCATTTAATCCATTATGACGTCGTGGTCCAATGAATGTGAGGAGGAAGGCATGGGCTGTTTATTTCATCACTTTTATAGATGATTATACTCGATCGGATATGTCTATTTGATTTCTCATAAATCTGAAGCATTGAGTTGTTTCAAAAGGTTTATGAACTTGGTAGAAAATCAATTAGACAAGAAAATAAAAGTATTGCGATCCGATCGAGGTCGAGAATATTTATCTGATGAGTTCAGAAAATTATGTGATGAAAAAGGAATAGAAAGACAGTTGTCTATTCCATATACTCCTCAACAAAATGGTGTTGCGGAGAGAAGAAACAGAACCCTACCTAAAATGGTTAGGTCCATGATGGCGCATGCTAACTTACCAATCACTTTTGGAGTGATGCGTTGTTAACTCGCTGCCTATACTTAACCGAGTGCCTTCCAAATCAGTTACTTCCACTCCATATGAGTTATGGATAAGTAGAAAACCCGACTTAAGTTTTCTTAAGCCATGTGGTTGTGCTGCCTATACTCATGAGCCTCTCACAAGTTTGGGAAATTGAGTCTCGGAGGAAAGAAGAGTATTTTCATAGATACTCCGAACACTCGAAAGGGTATGTGTTCATAGGTGAGCAGGGAAAGTGGGAGTATAACTGAATTTGAATCACGGGATGTCACATTCTTAGAGGATGAATTTCCTAAGAAGGGCGAAATAGGTGAAGATTACTCCTATTTGAAACCTTGGATCAAGATAATGATATTAGTGGAGTTCATCCAAGTGGGAGTAATATGAGAAGTGATGAATTGAATTCAACTCATTTTCAATTACAACTACATGATGAGACGACATCATTATCTAATCCTAGTGGGAGCATAATGGGGGAATGATATGCAAAGTGTACAATCTCCCATACGGCGAACAAGTCGCAAAAGTATTCCCTGGCGACGTTTTGACATTGAAGGGAAACTTTTATGATTGCTCCAAGATAAGGATGAGCCAAGAAATATTAATGATGCTCTAAATTGCCCTAGTAAGGAAAAATGGATTCATGCAATGGAAGAGGAGATTGAGTCAATGAAGTCAAACCAAGTTTGGGAACTCGGTTTGATTTTCAAAAGGACGCAAAGCTATTGGGAACAGGTGGGTTCTCAAAATAAAGCGAAAAGCTGATGGTTCGATAGAAATGCATAAGGCTCGCATTGTGGTGAATGGGGTAAAATCAACATGAATGAATTGATTATAAAGAAACATTTTCTCCTGTAGTGAGATTTACCTCGATTTGCATTATTAAAATAGTGACTAATATGGATCTAGTTACATCAAATGGATGTAAAGACTGCTTTCCTCAATGGAGAATTAGAGGAAGAAATATATATGGAACAACTTGTTGGTTTCATTAAAGAAGGCCAAGAAGGAAAGGTATGTCGACTTTTGAGATCGATATATACTTACTTGATCATCGAGACAATGGTATATACGTTTTCATAATGTTATAATGGCATATGATTTTACAATGATAGATAGAGATCATTGTGTATATATCAAAAGATCCAAAGATCAATTTGTGATCATATCATTATATGTTGATGACATACTAATTGCCGGAAGCAATATAGAGTTTGTAAATAATGTGAAGAGTTGGTTATCTTCCAACTTTGAGATGAAAGATATGGGTGAGACTGCATACATTCTTGAGTTAAGATTTCAAGAGATTGTTCAAGAGATCGTTATCTCTTTCGCAAGAAACATATATAAATAAGGTTCTTGAACGATTTCGTATGCAAGATTGTAAACCCATAGACACTCCTATTGCAAAAGGTGAAGGATTGAGCCATGGCGTGTCCAAGGACTCCACAAGAGAAGGAACAAATGAAACATGTTCCTTATGCTAGTGCTGTTGGGAGCTTGATGTACGCTATGATGTGTACAAGACTTGACATATGTTTTGCGGTTGGAATGGTGAGTAGATACCAATCCAATCCAGGTCAAACACATTGGAAAGCCGTTAAGAGAATATCAGGTATCTGAAGGAACCGCCGATTACAAGCTGAATTATCAAGGAAAGGATCTGCGCGACTTGAAGGCTATTCGGATGCGATTGGGGAGGAGATTTAGATAAAAGGAAATCTACCTCTGGATTTGCTTTCTTGCGGAACAATGGCGCCATATCATGGAGCGGTAAGAAGCAACGTGTATAGCCTTGTCCACGATGAAAGCCGAGTTCGTGGCATTATCGCTGACGGTACAAGAAGGTTTGGCTTTTAAGAGATTTTTGGATCATTTAAGTGTTATTGAGAAAGCTGCAAATCAATTATTGGTTAAGCTGTGATAGCCAAGCAGCTATAGCGTACACCAAAGATTCAAAATATCATGGCAAGACAAAACATATAGATACCAAGTATAACTTTGTCAAAGGCGCTGATTGCACGAAAAAGGATGTGAACTTGCGGTCATATTCCTCCATGCATAGAATGGTAGCAGATCCTATGACAAAGCCAATACCTAGAGATGTGTTTTGTGGTCATGTAAAAATCTAGGATTGCGTAAGTACGATATGGGACGGATATTATAATTTCCCTGAGTTGTTCACATTTATGAACTTGTGTTTTTCATTATTAATGCCTATGAATCTTTGTTTGATCTTTATGCATCTTAATGCTCAGTGCATTACTTTTAAGTTTAGAAAGTATGTTGGACAGATATAAGATTAGCCCACTCACACGGGTAATCGCCTCTATTTATTATGTGATAAATAGAGATGAGACGGTTTTTAAGCTTATTATCTAGGTGATAATCGAGAGCTCAAACTTAAAATATATATGTCGCCTTAACTAAGTGTTAAGATGAGGACATAATATGTAATATGTCCGAAAGTAAAATACCCAACATATTTTTACTTTATCTCCTAAGATGCCGATGTGAGTTAAGGCTGAATTATGTGAATGAATAGATACGTGAACTCAAGTTAGACATTGGTATGTCCAGAAACTATCATCTGTACGGTATTGAAGGTGAACATACGCTCCATGGAAAGGAGTTAATACCGTAATACATTATTTCATACTACATATGCATGAGATTTACTAATAAGAATGGCAAAAGTTTGATCTCAACTTTTATGTCAAGTAGGAGACTCTTGAGGAAAAGAATTCCTCATTTTTAGTGCCCTCATGACTTTTACTTATTCTCAAGATTTCTATTTAGTGTTTGCTATCTTAGGATGTTGCCAATGATCATGAGTTGATTCGATCTAATGGGACATTTCTAGAAAAGCAAGCTGAACTGAAATTGAGTTTGAAGGAAAGAAGGGAAGATCGAATTTGGAGAATCACATCAGAAGTTTTGTATTCACCGGTCGACCAATTATGACTGTCTTTGGGATAATCATAATTGTGAATACAATATATATATCATTGTTTAAAAGAGATCAAGCAGAGATATAAATGTGATTGATCGATCCAAGGTACCGCATACTAAATCTACTCGCAGTGTGATGCCCATTATGAGTGCTACATATTCCTACTGCATGATAGCAACGAGCTCAAATACGCTTGGTTTACTGGATTATTCACTAGCAAGGAATGTCGGTGTTAAAGATTAATTCTGTCTCGGCCCACCATGTGCGAGTGGGATATGATGGTTTTATTAATGTGATGGGCCTAAGTTGGCCCGGGTCCGCCCATGTTGGGCCTAAAAGCCAAAATTTCACAAGATTAGGGGCCCATGGATAGAGGGATGTGACGAAGTGAACGCCAAAGTAAGTATATAAAGGAATAAAGAGGGAGGAACGCACCTTTTCATAGAACGCACGTTCCTCCTCCCCTCTCCCTTGAGACGCTCCAAAAAAGAAAGAACAATAAAAGCAAAAAAGGCGACACCCATCTTCCCTTCAAGGCAAATGGGTGTCATCGGCGTCATCGGATCGAACGGGGCTAAATTCTCTTCCTCATATCGGCATTGGTATTTACCGCGGCTAACAAGGTACGTTCGATTACATGATGTGCCTTAGGATGGTGATGCATGTGGTTTTCCGAGGCTCGTCTTCCGCACAAGTTAGGGGTTCAATTTAGTGTCGACTTCGGTTTTGGGAATCCTACAATCCCAACAAGGGCCCCCGGTCATTATAGTATACCGCTCCTACCATACAACAAATTCATCATTTTTATTATACTCGATAAAAATATCGTGTATGGAGTACGGTCGATCTTAGCAAAAATACAATAATTTCACTTTTCATCTTCCCACTACTTTCAACGTTCAAAAATTAGATTTTTAGCTACTCGTAGACCGACGCTTGGTAATTTTCTAATTAATTACCAAAATTAATTAATTTAAAAAAAAATCTAAAATCACAATTAAATCCCATTTAGCACAAATTAGAGCTCAAATAAATAAACGAACCACACCACGGTAATAAGAGCATAAAATTCCGATCATCGACCATCCCGGTATAATTTTCGAAAAATAAATAAATAAATAAATAATTACATAAAATATTAAATAAATACCAATAAATTAACTTAGGCCCGAAAAAGCCTAATTGAGCAATAAACGGACCCTAAAATTTCCGAGTTACTTTAGATAAATACTAGAGCTTGTCTAGACCCTAATTGCACTAACTAACCATCTAACATGCATCGGCAAATAATTAAATTTACTAATCTAATTTAACTATCCACCTAAACCATGCTTAACTTAATCTAATCAGCCCTTAAGCGTCATTAACCTACTAAGCAAGGATTAATGAGTTAAACTCACCTGATTAATGATCCACTCGAGATCAAAATGATGACGTGTGAGGAATTTAAAAACCTCAAAGTGGGACCACCAGGCGGGGCTGGGAGGGTGAGCTCAAAAACGGGCCATGATGCCCACAAACCCTTGCTGTTTTTGGCCACTGATCAAGGGCTGAATGAGCTGCAATGGCGGCTGTTCGGGCACAGCTTGGGCTAGAATCGACTACCGTGGGTGGCGGTGCGGCCGTGACTGAACGGTCGTGAGCTGGCCGAGCTACGGCTGCTGGACATGCTAAAACAGGCCGTTGAACTTACTGGAACGGGCTGCTGAACTTGCTTCGAAGGCGAGCCAACGTAGGCGGATGAGAGGGCAGCTTCGATGCAGCGGAGAAGGCCCGTTGGGGCAGTGAACTTGGTCCAGAATATGTGCTGCCGTTGACCCAAGAGGAGTAGCACGTGAAGCTGTGGCGTCGGTGGGGCAGAGAACAAATGGGAAAGGAAAATTGCAAGCAAAATAGAAGAATACAAGGGGAAAAGGGTCGTCCAAGCTAGAAGGGAAGAGAGAGTGAGAGAATAAAAGAAACATGCGAAGGTAGAGGATAAGAATAGACCAAAAGTCAAAGGAGAAAAAATGAAATTGAGACTTTGTAGAAGGGCTGTCGGTGGGGCAATGAACTGAGAGAGAGAGAGAAACGTGCGGCCATGGGCGGGTATATGTGAAGGGGCGTAGGACCAAAGGAAAAAGGAAAAATAGATTAAAACCAAAATTATAATCTTGATCAACTTCAAAACACTTTATCAATTGGTCATCCTAAGGCCAATTTTTCACCAATTTCACAATTTGAAGTCCCATTGAAGACCAAGATGAGACGGTCCCTCTATCCCATGAATTTCCCTTGAATCCGAATTCTATTTTTCATTTTTCTCCGAATCCGATTTTGAACAAAACTTCTACGATTAAGGTTCGATTTGATGCAGAAAAAGCCCACGTTCACCTATTCACTCATAACGATGCAAAATCCATTCAAATCGGTCAAATCGAATTTCCGTTCGTTTTTAAACGTATGTATCAATTTTCCGTAAAATCCCGAACTCGCCGAAAATTCCTTGAAAGACGAGTCGACGTTTCTAAATTGACTCATGACACGACATGACCTTCAATTTCTGAAATCGAATTCAAATTCATGGTTAATTTCAATCGAATCTGTTTCAACGTGACCTAGCCTATCGGGTAGCTTTTAGGAATTTTGGTGCAATCAACCCGTGGTCGATTTTCTTCGAACCACACATACCTCTCGACACATTGGTGACTCTCGATGGTCGTGAAAATCTCAAAGGACAATACGGACACAAGGTACACCCAAAATGACAAAAAAATCGGTTTGGTGCCAATTGACGATAATTTTGCAATCAAGTGGAATCACCCACACTTTGATAACATATCTCGCCGAATCAACCTATCTCCGGTTTTTGATCGATTTTAATTGTGCCGTAATGACCCTTACAAACTAGCACGGCCGAGTAATCGATTCCTAGTCAAATTCTCAAGTCTTTTGTAATTAAATCCCTTAATGGCTTCATCAGTAGATGTCGATTATCTCTCATGAGTTGTCATCTCGGAAAAAGCACTATAATCGCGTTGATGAAATGCCAAACTTATCTGATGTTAACCGAACTTGAAATTGATGGTCACAACTCTTCCCCTCTTATAAAAATTTCGTCATTAAAATTTAAACATTTACCAATCCTCGATCAAAAGGTGAGGGTGTCGTCGTTCCATTGAGTCTCACTTTCCCCGCGTTGCTTTATTGGTCCCATGGTGTTGTTGACCAAGGAGACTATCTTGGTACACCCAGGAACTTGCTCTTCAACCACCAACCGAACCGGGTTTTCCATTTTGACACCCTATCGTCTACATCAATTCTTCAAGATTTAGCACGTGGGTCGGGTCAGCCATTACATCCTCAACCTCGACACATGAAAGACGTCATGCACCCTCGCCTACTTCTGCGATAATGCAAGACGATACGCTAGGATCCCGATTATTTCTCTAGAATCTCAAAGGGACCTACGTACTTCGATTTCAGTTTTCCACCTCGCTCAAGTGTAATGTATCCCTCATTGAGTGACACCTTGAGAAATGTACTCACCAATTTGGAACTCTAAGGGCTTTCGATGCTCGACGATACAACTTTTGACGGCTTTGAGTGGTCCTTAATTTGATTCTGATCATGACAACTACAATCACTGACTGCTGAACTGACTCTGAACCTGTAATCTTTCATTCTCTGACCTCATCTCAATAAGGCGACGTTACGCACACTTTGCTCGTCTGTCTCAAGAGGAATCACCTAACTCGTTATCTTGGCCGGAATCTCGGGTCTTGATTTGACATAGATTCTATCGGCACTCCATGAAGACAAACTATCTTTGACTCACGTACACTTCATGTCTATTCAAATCAAAATCCTTCATACAACAATAAAGTGAGTCGGCTTCATCCATCATTGACCACTATCCCAATTGGAAACATTACCTCTCTAATTCTTTTTGACAAGTTCGTCACGAGTTCCATCTCAATATACCTCTATTCCCTCGAAACTCCGAGTAATTGTAAAAGTCATCCTGGTTTGTATTACTGAACTTCCACTTATTAACACATCTCGGCACTTTCGCAACCTATCGGCAATATTTACCTTCACATCGGTTTACCAATGCGGCGACGTCGATTACGATCGACTTTGTACCGCCCGGTCGAATACCGAAACTATACAGTGAATTTAAACAATGTCTCTTACCCGAGTGCTACATCGTCAGTACACCCAATCACTTTCGAAACTTGAGTGTTTCATCCCCGAAAACCCGAAAGTCAGTATTTTTCTTATCGTTATCCTTTTGTAGGATCTTCAAAACATCCCGATCTGTCAGCGACGTGCTCGATTCCAACTTGCATATCCGGTTCAATTTTGAGGGCGCCATAAAATTCAAAATGTGGCATACCTCAAATTTGAAAACTGAATTTCGAACCCTTTTTCAAGGTCTATACTTTTTAATCAGCCTATGCACAATTGAAGACTCTTGACTCAATGCCTCATGACTTCTTTCATTCTTCAAGGTGATATCGATTTCACCATCTCAATCCTTCAAAAGTTCTAGTTCACAGCTCAATCTCACATTTTAATTCCTTACCAAAGAAAATAAATACTTTGGAGACTGTTGGTCGGTGGCCGATCGAGAATCTTTCTCCACACAACTAACATCTCTAAATCTTTAGTACGAAAATTATTGCTGCGAGTTCTAACGTAATGCGTCGAGTAATTCAGTTTATGAGGTCTCAACGAGGGGACATATGCAACAACTCTACCATTTTGCATCGGCACGCAACTCGGTCCTGCCGAATGACACGTCACCAGACTCGTATCTTCCAAGACCTTGGGATGGAATGGTCGGCACAAGTGTGGTAGTCGGCTTCTAATTAAGCTCTTGGAAAAACTACATACACACTTGTCTATCCCCATGAACTTTTCTTCTTTCTTCGAGTTGAGTCAACAATGACACCGATGCTAAAAAAATCCTTCCAATTCATATGGCTTCGATCTCGATATTGTTGTCGGTCTTGGTCCATTAACAACCTGCATTTCAATCTTGGCCTGGGTTCACGCAGAGATTCCTTCGCTTGAAATCTAGTGACCATTCTCGGATGACTCTCGTGCTCCTCAAGCCTCCTCAAACATATCAAAATATCATTGATGAACATGATCATGAATTGATCTAGGTATTCCGCAAATACTCGACTCATCAAATCCATAATGTACCGGAGTGTTCACCGGGCCAAACGGTTTTACAATACTCTCGTAAAAGACCATCTCGAGCACTAAACACTAAATTCAATATGTACTTCTTTCGATCCTCAACCGATGATGCCATGTTCTCAAGTCAACCTTTGAAAATATCGACACTCTTTGCAACCTGGTCACACAATTCGTTAATCTTGACCATGAATGCTTGTCCTTGGTCATCACTTGATTGAGTTGATGGTTGATGCATAATTACAATGAACCATCTTTCTTCACAAACGAAACCAAGTGTTCCTAAGGTGATGCATTGAGTATGTATAAATTTCTTATCCAATAATTCTCGCATCTGTACCATTAGTTCCTTTAACTCGTATTAACGACAGCGGGAAGAAGCCTGGGTTGAGTGTCTCCTGCCTCTAAGTATAGCCTCGATTGCAATTTCTATCTCTTTCTAACGACTCGCCTAACAACTTTAGACAAAACATCTAGAAGTTCCGACTACTCAGATGTCCTCAATCTTTAGTTTTCCAATTTGTCTTATCTATGACAATCGCCAAGTAACTTTGGCAAACTCCGTCTAACAAATAGGTTGCCTTCTAGCAACGAGATAACGAAAATCGAGTGGTCCTTCTCACTCCCACAAACTCGACACTTCCACATACTAACGGATTAGGACCGGATTATTTCACGTCACAATCCACCACTACGAGAGGCTCTTGAGTCAACTCGTTCATCCGTGACGTCAGTTATATCTCTCAGCAACTAGTTATACAACTATAGCTAGAGATTTCCCTTTCTTTTCCGCTTTATTTCAACAAACCGGAGTTTCCGAATTTAACCAAAACTCGTTGCACTACTCGATAAAATCTCCCTAAGAACATTCTTCCGATTGGTGCAGGGTCAGTTCTATTCTTGTCCCTTTCACCATCCTAGTAGTGTCCTACCTGCGATAGTGGTATCTGTGCTCCCTTGGACTTTTTACTGACAGTCCTTCACCTGATGATCGTGCTAGTCACACTCACAACACGCTCTAGCCATACCTGGACACTGGATTTATCCATGCTTCTTTCCACAATTTGGCACTCATCGATGAGTCATTTATCTCCGGTCAAATGACAGCATGCACTATTACTAGTACCGAGGCCTATTCAAAAACCTTATGGTGTGCTTTACGGCGCACTCTGGCGATCTATCCCATTGACCCGGCAATGGCACTTGCAATCCCATAAGTGGTGATGGCAGCCGCTATTGTGATCCCATCGACCTTCCGAAACAACTTCTTGCCAAGTGACCCCGAGGTCCCACAAAGTGAGAATATATACCTATCCTAAAATGCATGGGGCCGATTCATGTTGTCTTACTCACACATGACATCTGATTCAATGCGACTTGTCTATCCCATCTTTCTGATGGGCGGAATAAAATACATTTTTTTTTTTTTAAGGTCATAGGCTCATTTCCAAACCGGTTTCCATCTCTCGCTCAACTGAACCTTGACTCGAGCGTGGTAGCTTGCTCCACGATCACAACCTCAGTTTGGGCCTTGGGATTATGGCAACAACAACAATGACAAGAGATCGACGGTGGTGGGGATAGGCAACGGCGGTGGCTTGGATCCCAGCTTGCCGGCTCAACAATTTCCCAAGGAACCTAGCGCCTAAACCGATCACATCAAACTAGGATTGTTTGGTGCTACTACCCTAGTATCGACCTACAACGGTACTCTTACACTCGTTGGCCGAGCCGGTGCTCTACCACAACTACCTCGGCACCGTCTATGTGACATTCTACCCGAGTCATAGAGGCTACTACCTCTTACTAAGAGTCCTCGGCTTTGATCACTCCTACCTAGCTCTATAGACACCTGTTTTCCGATTCCAATACTAGATTAGAATTTGAGTGATCCAAACCAAATAAACAATTCTATCAATTAGCTATCACGAGACATGCACTAGCATGAAATAAAAGTCATTCCTACTATCTCATGACTCATCGCACCTTATCACCCAAACACAAAACCTTACCTCGATACCACTTAAACAGGAATGTCCGCCCTAAATGCGGCGTCGCCCATCCTCACCGGTCAATTAAATAGCGATGTCCTGGGACGCATCGTACCCATTCATTTTAGTACGCGCGTGGAGGCGTATAAATAATCATGAATGATAAAATAATGGAATATGAAAGTAGGACCAATTTTCCACAACCAAAATAAACCTTTTATAGACAAGCGGGTTTATTTACAAACTAGGCTATTTACAAAAGTATCGGCTTACCCAAAAGGGGACTGCGCTTAGACACGTTCACCAATTCTTTGTCTCCATTCTCGAGACTTCGTATTTCGTCCTTCACCAACACCTTTATCTAAGGACCTGAAAATGGCTATACGATAACCAAGTAGCATGATGTCTCGGCGAGTTCTAACCCCTAAGACTTGATTAGGAAGCCACGCCCTAAGAGGCTGTCTAAGCAAAACATGGGTTAGAGGACTTATCTTAGCCTCGGTTCACTTTCCTCGGATAATGATATTCAACAATTATTCAACTAGATCGAACCACCGATCAATCGACTCGATCGATTACATGTCACCACGACCTTCCTGTGGAGATGCATTCAATACTATCTATAATGTCCTATCAATATAGGATTGCCATTCAAAGCTGAAAATATAGATAGTATAGCTCACCTTGAAGTTGATAATATAGTGACACTATATATATATGTCATAAAGTGATAATTTAAGCCCTAGGCCAATATGGTAGTATACTATATACTCACCAAAGCTGATAATAAATTACTCGCCCAAAGCTGATAAATTAGGCCCCCTGGCCATTATAGTATACCACTTCCACCATACAACCAATTTATCATTTTTATTATACTTCCGATAAAAATATCGTGTGTAGGTACATGGTCTGTCTTAGTCCAAATACAATGCGCCACTTTGATCTTCCTACTACTTTCAACAGTCAAAATTAGATTTTTGGCGTAGTAGACCGATACTCGGTAATTTTCTAATTAATTACCAAAATTAATTAATTTAGGAATAAAATCCTAAAATCACAATTAAACTAATTCAGCACAAATTAGAGCTCAAATAAATAAACAAACCACACCACAATAATCAGCATAAGAATTCCGGTCAACGCATTGTCTAGTATAATTTCCGGAAAATAAATAAATAATTAAATAATTATAGAAAATATTAAATAAATACCAATAAAACTAAACTTAGGCTCAAAAGTTCCAATTGAACACCGAAACGGACCCGGAAAGTTTAACTCACTCAGATAAATGTAGAAGCTTGTCTAGGCCACTAGTTAAACACTAACTAACCACGCATCGGCAAATAATTAAATTTACTAATCTAATCTAACTATCCACTTAAACCATGTTTAACTTAATCTAATAAGCCCTTTTAGTATCATTAACCTCTTAAGTGAGAATTAGTATTTTAAACTTACCAAATTAATGATCCGCCTGATTCAAACGGGATGGGGTGGCGAGGAACGACAACCTTCAAAGTGGACCGACAAGCGGGGCCGTGGACGAGCTCAAAAACAGGCCATGATGCCCCAAACCCTTGCTGTTTGGCCACTGATCAAGGGCTGAACGAGCTTACGTATGGCGGCTGTTTCGGGCACAGCTCAGCTAGAATCGACTACCGTGGGTGGGGATGCGGCCGTGATTGAAACGGTCGTGAACTGGGCCACATGGCTGCTGGACATGCTGAAACAGGCTGTTGAACTTGTTGGAACGGGCGGCTGAACTTGCTTCGAAGGTGGGCCGACGTAGGCGGATGAGAGGGCGGCTTCGATGCAGCGGAGACGCCCAATGGGGCAGCAAACTGGGTCCAGAATATGTGCTGCCGTTGACCCAAGAGGAGCAGCACGTGAAGCTGTGGCAGTGGGGCAAAGAACAAATGGGAAAGGAAATTGCAAGCAAAATAGAATACAAGGTAGGAAAAGGGGTCGTCCAAGCCAGCGAAGAGAGAGAGTGAGAAAATAAAAGAAACGTGCGAAGGTAGAGGATAAGAATAGACCAAAAGTCAAAGGAGAAAAATGATATTGAGACTTTGCGAAGAGCTGTCGGTGGGGCAACGAACCGAGAGAGAGAGAGAGAGAGAGAGAGAAGAAGAAAAGAGAAAAACGTGTGGCCAAGGGGGGTATACGTGAAGGGCGTAGGACCACGGGAAAAAGGGAAAAATACATTAAAACCAAAATTATAATATTGATCAACTTCAAAACACGCTTGTCAATTGGTGCATCCTAAGCGCCAATTTCTTCACCAATTACACAATTTGAAGTTCTGAAGGCCAAGATGAGACGGTCCCCTATCCTACGAATTTCCTCGAACCCGAATTCTACTTCATTTCTTTGAATCGATTTTTGAACAAACTTCTCCGATTAGGTCAGGTTAATGCGGAAAAAGCCCACGAAATTTCTTTTCACCTATTCACCCACACTAGATGCCAAAAATCCCTTCAAATTGGCCAATCCGACTTTCCGTTCACGTTTTTCGAAATGTCCATACGATTTTCCGTAAAAATCTCGGCTACATTCAAAGTGCTTCAAAGACGAGTCGACGTTAAAATGATTCATTACACGATAGGACCTTCAATTTCTGAAATTGAATTGAAATTTGCATTTAATTTCAATCGAATCTCGGTTTAGCGTGGCGCAACCTACCAAGTAACTTTTAGGAATTTTTTGTGCAATCAACTCGTGGTTGATTTTCTTGTTCCACACATACCTCTTGACATTGGTGACTCTCGAGGTCACGTGAAAATCTCGGATTTGAAATATGGGCACAAGAATGCTCCAAAATGATAGAAAATCGGTTTAGTGCCGATCAGCGAGAATTTTGCAAACTGGAATCACCCACACTTTGTCCTTGTCTTAGTCAAATCGACTATCTCCTCGGTCTCTCGATCGATTTTTAATTGTGCCGTAATGACCCTTGCGGACTAGCACGGTCGAGTAGCCGATCTCGATCGACTTACCTAAGTCTATCGTATTAAATCATCTATGCTTCACGATGAGTCAGTTATCTCATGAATGGGCCATCTCGGGAGAAAAGATTATGAGTAAGTGTTGATGAAACGCCCAACTTATCCAATCGAAATCAGAACTTGAAATTCGGGATGTCCACAAAATCTCTCGAGTCATTCCATGTCACACATTACATGTTCCGCTTGTGCATATTTAGATTCTCGCCTTTGGTTAATTCTTTCTTAGAACCTACAATATCTAAAACATGATTAATAAAAGTATTTGAAATACTATGGACTAATTTTATGATAACAATCAGCAATACCATATGAGTCTTAAATGCTCTTCTTTTTCGAATGAAAAATGGTGAACATTTTCATTTCAGCCTTTAATAATTGACGGATGAAACACAAATGAGTGCCTTAGAGATTTTGTTTTGTTTTTTTTGGGGGATCCTCGGAGGTCAAGTCCTTAATCCTATGTGATTGGATATGGTGACAAAAAAAGGCTAATGCAGGGCCCTCCCAGTTCCATCATTTTGTTTTAGCATGTATGGGACCCATCTTTGGTCGCTATTGGTGAACATGATCCAATAATTATTTTAGCATATGCATAGCCTCCATGATTACTCTCATCCTTGGGTAACTAAAGTCATGACAAGCATGGATAATAAAAACCATCGAATCTATTGAGTTATGAAATTTGTTTGGACTCTTATAAAATCTCCATGACTCTTTTAAGTCGAACTGATTTGATTTTACTCTTTACCTTGTATAATGCAGGAACATAAAACTTCAAATAATTAAAATATATTTGTTTCATTGAAAACTCAAGATTTAGAATATATTTTCAAAAGACTGATTGATTTATTGCTCACAAAAATGAACAAATCAATTTTTTTCATTATTTACCAAAATAGATAGGTATATACATTGATGTTGGCAATGAAAAATATTTTGTGTTGGTCAATTTTTTTTGAATGACGTAACTCGTCATTTTTCGGAAAATGTAATCTAAATCTGAAGTTTTCTGAAACAAACACGCCCTTAGATTACTTTGATGGAGCAAAACAAGAGGAATTGACTCGATTCCATCCAAAAGAGGAACATAATGGAAAATCTGAAAAGGAGCAAAGTCAGGTACAAATCCCTGTGTTTGAACCTCCACAGCCATTCCTCTACAAAGAGAGGCGAAACGTGGACAATAAGCAGGCGGTTACAGCCACACCTGAAAAGGATCATCTGACAGCTCCACATCCAAAAATTAAGAAATCTCAAGTTACCAAAATAAGTATAAATAGCTCAAAAATAATCATTGTTAAAACTCGTCGATACCTAACTTCTGCCCAAAAGTGGTTTTCATATATTTTGGAAAACTGGAACAGATATTCCTCCCAAAGAGGAAGTTTATTGGAATTAAAGCATTTATAAGCATATACAGAATTTCGACAAATAGGATTAAAAAATGTTTCTTTCAAATTTATTCCCCAAATAAATAAAAAAATAAAAAGAAAAGCAGAGATAAAATGGGAACCCCCGGGAGAAAAACACACACGGCAGAATTCATCTTGGTTCTCCTGCTCCTTTCTTTAAAACCACACCGCCTCACTTTTCTTCATCCGCCACCACCACCACCATCATCATCATCATTTAAACTCACGCCCAGTGACTCCATTCTCATTCAATTCATTTCTTGCATGCATATCGATTGTCGCCAATCACCACCATCTCTAGTCGTCGCTCAATCAATACCATCGTTCGTCGTTGCAAGCAGCGACCACGCATTGCCGTAGCTGAATACGCATGCGTACCACAGTGAAAACTGCCAAACCTAGCGCTCGTGCTTGCTGGTTGCTGTTGTGGATCTTATCCTGTTCGCCTGGTCGGCTCCGGAAGTCTACTTCGGAACAGGTAAAGACATCTATCTACTTGCTCTCTTTTTCCTTGAACTGATGCAGCAAGTTTAATAGCAAAATTGGGGAAAGTTGATATCATATACCCAGCTTGATTGCATAATTCATTGTGATTTCTTAGTTTTGTTTTAATCAATGATATATCTGCACGCATAAATTGTTTGAGCCAAAACTCGGACCTCTATTTTACGATTTTTCATTACATATTAGGCTAGAATTGTATTATATCCATATCAGGATAATTATGTTAGAAAACTTAGAATTTTCTTGGACAAGCGTTATCATGCATCAGACTTTTTGGAGTGCATTATTATTAATTCTCTTTTTGCATGTTTCCTATCATAAATCACATGTTATTATTTGGAAAATCTTAGGAAAATCATATCTTGCATATTAATAAATTTAGATTGCATCTTCATTAAAAAAAAAAAAACAAAACAAAAATGTGAAGTGGAGACTCTCCGAGTCGTGAAGAATATTATCGCCCCACTCCTGCATTTTTTTTTTATCAGTCTTTGCTGTTTTTCTTTTTTAGTTTTTCTTTTTGCTCTTTCCATTTATTAAACTCATTTGAAAAGATAAATGGAAATCTAGACATAATTCCAATAGACAAGTACAACAGAGATTAATGATTAGTCACAATATGATTAATCATTCGTTAATGTTGGACTAAAATTATAGTATTATAAATTTTGAGCAAGAGAACAATAATCAGTGCTAATTGTCAAATAAAATCTCATTCACACACACACAAAATAACAGCTCACGTAACACGTGGAATTCTACTAGTAATGTAAAAAAGACATTTGAATGGGAACGGAAGAGGAGGGATTTGAAAAGTGAAGCAACAAATCCAATTTGCATCTCCATAAGTCTTGGTCTTCCTAGATTTTATTAAATTTTCTTTCCCATGAGCTCTTTATCAATTTTGCTTCACTTTCATGACAGAAGAGTTCATGATATCCAGTGAAGTCTTGGTCTTCCTGAGTTTATGATTTATTTACACGAACAAGTATATAATTGTGAAACTACAAGTGCCTTGGGTTAATCTCTAAGGATCACTAAACAAGCACTTGTGAAAAAAAGTTGCAGCAAGACGGGCGGCAATATCTGCTGAAAGATGATGATTTAGTAGTTGATGATCGGGAATTGCTGATGCGAATCATGGTCCTTTGAACTCAATTTTCCTGTTGATAGGTGATGGGTAGAATTGATTTGTGACTTGTTCACTGTTAGCAGAGTAAAATGAAAGTTGCTTAAGGAATTAGTCGGTGCGCTGGATCATTTTCTTGTTTAGCCCAAAGCACGTGTTTCTGTTCTCCTTAGTGGATAGACAAAGTTAACTGTGTTGATGACATGTATATATAATAGAAATAAGATATTATTGGTGATCCTCAATAGTTATGTTTCAAAAGCATTTATTTTACTGAGTTGCATTGCATGTGCTTATTTGCTTATCCTATTAATTTGGTCAGCTTCATTCATCGCTAAACAAGAAAAGGGATAAGCATAGCAACTAATCCATTAAGCAAGTTGCTTTATCTTACGTTGAAATGGTAAACAAGGCCGGTATAAACAATATATAATCTATCGGATATTGCACTTACTCATCGCACTAATGAACTTGAAAATCGTGTTCAAAGGACCATGATTCTCCCATCAAGGCGATTCCTGATCATCAACCACTACCTCAACACCCTTCAATAAATCATTGTTGCCCATCTTGCTGCGAATCTTTAGCACAGTAACTGGCATGTAAAAGACGTTGTTGATCGCACATCTACCAAGAAAGCAGAAAACAAAGACATTGAAATGATAAGGTTACTAAGAATATACGAACGCTAAAAAAGCCAACAAAACACACGTGAGTGATAACACTTATGAAAAAAAATATGCATGCACTCTAAGTTGGTCATATTAAGACTTTGTTTTGGATGGCCAAAAATAAAAGTCTGACAGCCAAAAGTCTGGATCCGAAGAATAAGGAGAGAAATTGACGTAACAAACACTTGTGGACAAATAGTATTTTCATTTTGATTTGTCTAACCTTTAATGTGCATCCCTTGAAAGTCTTGGTCTTCTTGGATTTCATAGTTTTCTCTCCATTAGCTCATTGTCACTTTGCTTCATCATAACATCTTTGTTGTTGTTTACAGTGACTGATTCACCTATGGACATTGGAGGGATCGTTTTGGGTTCCTTTTTGGCTTCGTTCCTTCAAGTCCTATTCAATAAGTTGACTTCTTCCGCATTGAATTATGCACAAAGGGAAGGAATTAGCACCACCTTGCCTAAGGAGTGGAAGGGGGACCTGGTCAAAATCAAGGCAAGGTTGGCTGATGCAGAGAACAAGCAACTCGACGGTAACCATGAGGTGAAGCTGTGGCTAGATAGTGTTACGGACTTGGCCTATGACATGGATGACTTGCTCGATGAGTTTGAG
>CM024563.1:15020344-15077844 GCA_014182515.1 Eucalyptus microcorys
ACTTTCCCTCACGGTACTTGTTTGCTATCGGTGTCGTAGCCGTATTACATAGCCTTACGAGTAGTTTACCTCGCACTTTAAGTTGCACTCTCAAACAACTCGACTCTAACAATTGGAACCTTGCGGCACCTCCACAATTCGTAATACCAATGCCTGCACGGTATAGGGCTTTCACCCGCTCTGGCTCAACCACCAACCCAAGTTGCCCCAAGTTGATAGTCACATACAATTTGTCCAAGTCAATGGAACTTGCATGCTAGGCTAAGAGTAGCAGTCAGTTGCCCAACTACTACCAATGGTACTACTAAACATCACGGTTTGTAACGCTGCACCGCTCAATGGTTTTTAGCGACGGCCAACATTGCTGCTGACCATCCCATTGAGCCTAAGCGCTAGGCTTATTCCTGTTCACTCGCCGTTACTTGGGAAATCGCTTTTGCTTTCTTTTCCTCCGCTTAATAATATGCTTAAATTTAGCGGGTAATCTTGTCTGATATGAGGTTGATGATGTAAAATCAGTCGACGAATGACTTAAATTGAGCCAAATACTAGAGATATTTTCTGTTTATGTTGATCACCTGTTGCGTGTTTTTGAAGCACGCACAGCACAGACTGAACCTATGAGCACCCGTTTTAACACAAGTTATTTTTCGCACTTGTGCGGGTAAGTCCAGTAGACTGTTGCCGCCAGTTGACTAACACAGAATTCCCATGCATTGTCTCCATCAAGCGTTTGAATGGATCTGTTTTCAATAGTAGCCTAGCCATTTCCAAAATCTTGCGATCTCATCCATGGTTACAAGGCCTTTTTGTCCAGCAACTCTATAGAGAGTATGCGCGGATATCTTCAATCTCTTTTACAAGCAGAAGTTGTTCAAGTTCTAACCAACCCTCATACAGGCAAGGCTTTAGTTATTGCTAACCAAAGCCGCAATGTGCGTTCGAATATTAAGCGCTCAGTTAATTCTGCAGTTCGCGCCACCTTTCGCAGTCTAGCTGCGTTCTTCATCGATCTACGACCCAAGTGATCCACCGTTAATTGTGAATAGTTTTGTCTTTTGTTATATTTTTTAGTTAATTTTTGTTTACAGCACAGTATTCCCCTCCTTTCGGTTGGATATCTGCATAGTTTTTATCATGTTTTGGTTTTGGTATGAAATACCGCGATGAGTTAAGTTGGCTAGCCGAGTGTAAACACTATCCTAAACGAACCCAAGCGTATAGAGATATGACACTACAATATATTTTGTAAACAAGGTTTTTACGCCTCTCAAATCAGAGTCTACAGAAATATATATTGGCTAGTAACCTAAGCACATCTGAGTGGCGAGTTGTGGTTTTAAGCCGTTTCAAAAAAACACACATTAACTCTAACTACATAAAGCAGCTGATCACTAACTCCAACGCGAAGTCGTACGCCGATGTATGCACACAGCGCACCGAAATGCGCGCGCTCATACAACCAACAATACGCCCCCTGACCGTTGGAGTCGTGTTCAAAGAAGGTGAGATCCAACAATCCTAAGAAAGTTTTCACTCTACTTGTAATGATCCTTCCGCAGGTTCACCTACGGAAACCTTGTTACGACTTTTACTTCCTCTAGAAATTTGAGTTCGACAGACTTCCCCGCCAGCCTGGAGAGTTGCCCCTCCGTGGCAGCAGGTCCAAATGCCTCACTAAAACTTCCAATCGGTAGTAGCGACGGGCGGTGTGTACAAAGGGCAGGGACGTAATCAACGCAATATGATGAATTGCGCTTACTGGGAATTCCTCGTTCATGGGCAACAATTGCAATCCCCAATCCCAAATCACGGCGTGTATTTATGATTGCCGTCATCTTTCGATAACGGTTTCTCTCGGCCTGCTAACTAGAGTCACTTCTCCACCGACTATGCCTACCCTTGCGAGCAAACACAGCGGCCAAATGACCAGTTCTCTCTAGACAAACCTCGAACAAGCTTTCTGCACACGCCATTGTAGCACGCGTGCGGCCTAGAATATCTAAGGGCATCACAGACCTGTTATTGCCTCGTTTCTTACGGCTAAAACACCGTTTATCCCTCTAAGAAGTCCGCTGGCGAGCAGAGAACATCTCAAACAGGCAGCTAAAGCAGCCACGGTTGCCCGCACTTACCTTAACAAAATCCTACCGAGACTTTTGCGTTCCACAGCGCACCAAACGACTAGTTAGTTGGTTGAGGTCTCACTCGTTATCGCAATTAAGCAGACGTTTCGGAATACGAATCAAGAACGGCCATGCACCACCATCCTCTGAATCAAGAAAGAGCTATCAATCTGTCAATCATTCCAGAGTTCTAATCTAGTAAGTTTCCCCGTGTTGAGTCAAATTAAGCCGCAGGCTCCACTCCTGGTGGTGCCCTTCCGTCAATTCCTTTAAGTTTCAACTTTGCAATCATACTTCCCCCGGAACCCAAACACTTTGGTTTCCCTACGAGAGCCGCTGGGTGGATCATAATGATCGAAGTTTTTAGGCTTCGATTAAAGGAATCGCAACCCAATTGCTAGTTGGCAACGTTTATGGTTAGAACTAGGGCGGTATCTGATCGCCTTCGAACCTCTAACTTTCGTTCTTGATTAATGAAAATATCCCCGGCAAACGCTTTCGCTTCAGTTAGTCTTGCATCGGTCTAAAATTTCACCTCTCACGATGCAGTACTGATGCCGCTGCGGCTATTTCTTTTAACCATTGCCTCAGTTGGCTAGAAAGCTAGTTTAACTTGAAATGCTTTGATGGAAAGCAAGACGCGGTACTAAAATTTTACTTCTAGACAACACAATCTTAACTAACCACATTCACAAGCAAACTTTTGATCGCTTTAACCAACTTATTTGTTGTTCTATAAGACCAACAGAATAGAACCGAGGCCGTATTCTATTATTCCATGCAACATTATTCAAGCATAAAGGAGCTTTTACACCCCAACTGCCTGCTGTGAGCACTCTAATTTTCTCAAGGTAAACTTGCTGTAACTTCCACCGAAGTATCAGTTCCAGCACGCTTCGCACTCGAATAAGTGACGAAACAACGGGTTCCTATAGGGAAATACAACCAGCAATGTAAGAACATAACTATATAGTCAGAGGATACAAACATGCCTTAACGATTGCATCCCAATAGAGCCCGCCTAAAATTCAACTACGAGCTTTTTAACCGCAACAACTTTAATGTATGCTAATGGAGCTGGAATTACCGCGGCTGCTGGCACCAGACTTGCCCTCCATTTGTTACTCGACTAACTGGTTTAGAGTCGTCTCATTCCAATTGTACTACCATGTTTAAATGGAAGTACATCGTTATTTTTCTTCACTACATCGCTATAGGTAATCTAGCATTGTGTAAGTTTCGCGCCTGCTGCAGACCTTAGTCCTACTAGCCGTTTCTCAGGCTTGTTCTCCGGAGTCGAGCCCTAACTCCCCGTTACCCGTCATCACCATGGTAGGCAATTATCCTACCATCCACAGTTGATAGAGCAGACACTCGATTGATTCGCCTGACAGAGCTTTTTAGGGCCCTTTTGGTATGTCAGGTCGGCAGCACGGGCTTTCACCCGTTATTTACTCAGAGTCACCTTAAAATAGATACAACCTTGCGGAAGATCATTGGTCTTAGTCTAATAAACGCGAAGCTTCTCTCGTGAAAGAGTCGCCCCATTTGTGCATGTATTAGCTCTAGAATTACCACAGTTATCCATGTAACCTTTAATCAATCAAGTAGATTATGACTGATTTAATGAGCCATTCGCGGTTTCGCCCTCATAATCGGAGCTTGAACTTTACATGCATGGCTTAATCTTCGAGACAAGCATACGACTACTGGCAGGATCAACCAGGTAGCCCGAGTAGCCACAATCTCCCTCTAAAAATTGTAGAAATTGAATCTTGATGAGATTTTTGCAGAGATGCTTAGAAAAATGTGATCTAAATTATGGAAAAGTCAAAGAAAAATTTTTTTGTGGACCGGAAATATTTTTTTTTATTTTTGGTAATTAAAAAATTGAGAAAATTCGAAAATTAGAAAAAATAGTTGACGTGGGAAACCATTGGGGAGGCTATCTTATGACACAAAAAAATTTAGGAAGAAGAATGGATTCAATCGGGCCAAGAAATGATCGCGAAGTTGAAAACGGACCATGGTCGGTCGCCCCGAATGATGCTGCCGACCAGGATCGATCCACGACTGATCCGCACGACCGAGGCGGTCGATCCACGACCGATCCGCACGGCCGAGGCGATCGATCCGCACGGCCGAGAAGATCGACCACGATCGATCCCGCTCGGTCGAGCGGATCGATCCGCACGGCCGAGGCGATCGACCACGATCGATCCCCGCTCGACCGGGATCGATCCAGGATCGATCCGCACGGCCGAGGCGATCGACCAAGATCGATCCGCTCGACCGGGATCGATCCATGACGATCCGCACGGCCGAGGCGATCGACCACGATCGATCCGCACGACCGAGGCGCTCGATCCACGACCGATCCGCACGGTGCATGGATCGATCCGCACGGCCGAGGCGATCGACCACGATCGATCCTGCCCGGTCGAGCGGATCGATCCGCACGGCCGAGGCGATCGACCACGATCGATCCGCCCGGTCGAGCGGATCGATCAGCACGGCCGAGGCGATCGACCACGATCGATCCCGCTCGGTCGAGCGGATCGATCCGCACGGCCGAGGCGATCGACTACGATCGATCCGCACGACCGGATCCGCACGACCGAGGCGCTCGATCCACGACCGATCCGCACGGGTGCATGGAAGCTCCATCCGGCACGGCCGAGCGATCGACCACGATCGATCCTGCCGCGAAGGAGCGATCGATCCGCACGGCCGAGGCGATCATCACGATCGATCCTGCTCGGTCGAGCGGATCGATCCGCACGGCCGAGGCGATCGACCACGATCGATCCCGCTCGGTCGAGCGGATCGCATCCGCACGGCCGAGGCGATCGACCACGATCGATATGGGTGTTGGGAAGCAGTTGATTTCAAAGGAAAATAACATGCTATATCTGTAAGATTTGTTCTCATTGAGCATAACATGCACAGTCCGACTAGTGTTATCTCCATGACAGAATGAACTCCAAAAAAGCAAGTCAAGGGCAATAAACTCAGAATCTTCAATTCCATCCTTCTATATTATATTCTACAAGTATGCTAAAAATCTCACATTTACTGCAGAATAAGCTACAGAAGCCGAAGCACAATAGTAAATCAAATTCATCAATTGTCAGCATCAACAATCGAAACTGGCGTACCAAAGGACCAGTATGGCATTGGGGTCGGCCGTAATAATGAGCTCGGTGTATTGCTCCATGACTGCCTCCGGCGATGGCCCGGGGAAGAAATACAAGTCCAACCGATCGATCCATGAACGATCCGCACGGCCGAGGCACACCACGATCCATCCATGACTGACCAGGATCGAACGCCGAGGATCGATGCCCGATCCAACTCCAAGGCCTCCGCCACCGCGACCCACGGACGACCTGATCGATCCATGTGAACGGATCGGCACAGGTCGACATCGGGATCAAGCTGAGGATGTCGGCGATCCAGAGATCCGAGATCGGTCGGGCTGGATCCGGATCGACGGATCGATGTGCTCTCCGATCCGTGATCGACGATCGGCCGGGAGGGATCGACCACGATCGAGCTGGAGGGACGATCCATGACGACGGCAGCTGCCGATCGATCCGACGGCCGAGGTGCCGACGACGACGATCGCCGGATCGATCGGCGGGAGACGGAGAATGAGACGGGATGGAGTTGCGGAGGATCGAAGACGAGGTCGGAGGAGGCGGCGACGGAGAGGCGGCATTCGTGTCGGCGGCGGCGGCGAGTTAGGGTTTGCTCGGGGAGAGCGATGGGGATGGAGGGAGAGGATCGATCATGGTGGTCGGCGCCAGATCGACTGAAGACGACCGCCCGCTGGAAGCTGGAAGTGCTGCCATTTCTGTGCATGGTTAGCCGAAAAGCACACAGCAATTAAAACTAAATATATATATCTGAATGTATATCTGCTGTGGATACAGCCATTCATTAAAATTAGAATTACACATGAAAATCCTAAAATATGTGATCACAACGAATTTATAGAAAATTAATTTTTTGATCACTAAAAACTCGCAATTAGTGAGAAAATATTAGATATAGTTCATGATAATCACGATTTGCACTCTTTCTTCACAGTTTTATTCATTTTCTACTGCCTTGGAGGCCATCACTGGCTGAGCCAGAGGCCAAACCATGATGACCTGCTCATGGCGTGCCGGCGCTGCTGGCGCCGTGCTCAGCACGCCGCAGGTGGCTCTCAACAAGTTGTAAAAATATGCATACGACTGAAAGCTGTCCTCGACACACTGCCTAGCATGTTTCAAAACCTTTTAGCGCATAGTCAGCACCAGTCCTATTGATCCCAATCCATCTTCCTCTTGGACAATGCTTGCAGCCAGCCATGGACACCATGAAAGCTTCCAGAAAAAATGGGCTAATATCAACTTAAACCAAAATTGGTTACATTTAAAGCTACTGCCCACAATGATGCTTTAAAAATATTTCCTCTAGAAAATGAATTATTTTTGGTATTTTATTAAAACCTGTAAATAAGTGTAAAATATTCGGTTAGAAAATTTTTTCAGCGTATTCCTTTTTCAATTCTTTATTTATTTTGTTTTTAAAATAAAATTTTAATCATTTATATTTAAAAATCAAAATTTTAATTATTTTTTATATTTATATTTAGTATTTCCTTTTCTTTTCTTTTTCGTTTTGTCTTCTTCTTCTGCCGATCCTCGCCATTGCAATGGCCGCCATTTTCAGGCGCCTATCCACACATGAGTAGTTGTCGAAATTATCGATCCGGCGAGGATTGAGCCGCTACTTGGCTTGCCAATCTTCGAAGCTCACATTTCAGCCACATCGAATGCCCGCCGAGCTCAAGCAATGAGTTAGGCTAGTTATGGTGAGGCTGGCAGTTACTTGCTCTGCTGTCGCGCCGACGGGATCGAGTGTCGATCAAAAGAAAACTAAAAGAAAAAGAAATCAAAGAAAAAAGTTAAAAATAATAAAAAGAGCAGTTCTGAAAAATAAAAAGAATTAAAACTTCGATTTTTTTTAAATGAAAAAGGAAAAAAGAAAAGAATGATAGCAGCGAAATGGGTGTGAGATATGAAAGTGAGTGAAAACAGCTTTTTCTTTCAAAAGAAGAAATATTTTCCTTATCTTACAAGAATTATTCGCTTCAAGAAAAATACCCATTTTTGTGAAAATTTGTGCTATTTTTCTCGTATTTTCTGCAAACAAGCTCTGTCATTGTGCATAAAAGAATTAAAACTTGATTTTAAAATATAAAATGATTAAAATTTTTTATTATTTATATTTATATTTCTTTTTTCTTTGCTTTGTTCTTTCTTCTTTGATCGATTCTTCACGCAATGGCTGGCTATTAGCTTGCAGTAAGCCGATCTCACTTAACACCAGCGAGTTAAGGAAGCCAAGAAATTGCTGAGGCAGCCATCGATCTGTGAAAATCGCGCTTGAGCTGGCTTGCCAGCGTTCCTCGAAGTCGCTGCCAAAACAGAGCCCTAGCTCATCGCTGGCGAGCACCGCTGGGGGCTTGAGCTCGCTTGAGGTTGGCAGCTCGCGCTCGCCTGTTGCCGTCGCCACAGGCTGTGGTCGATGATCACCAAGAAAAACTAAAAGAGTGAAAGAAAGAAAATAAAAGAGAAAGGAAAGAAAAGCACTGAAAACTTCCGATTTTTTAAAATGAAAAAGAAAACGCTAAAAAGAAAAGAAATTTTAACATGGGTAAGATGCGAGTGAAAAATTCTTCTTTCAAAGAAGATAACATTTTCCTTATCTACAAAGACTTTCCTCTTCAAGAAAATTTCATTTTTGGAATTGAACATAAAATTTGAAAATTATTTTTCTTTTTTGTCTTCAGATCATTGGCCACTTAGCTATGAGGAGGCCAATGTCCGCCTGCACCCATGAATTGACATTCGTCTCGACAAGAGGTGCCGGACAGCATTTGGCTTCCAAAAACTACTTAGTCACTGGTTCTTAAAGCACTCACAGGTTATCTCGACTTGGTGAGCACGCTGCCTCATAATCCCAAAAAATCTTAGATTTACTACAGTTGTCGGAACCGTATATCACTTTAGAGTAATGAGGCATGAGCCTACCGGTTTAAGATTTCTTGTGACATAAAGATTAAGTATAGGTTGAGCAGATGGGTTATCCATTGAAAGCGCAGACACAAAATTAATTTGGGGTAATGTAGTATGGATGTATCAATCTTGGGTTTATGGTGCTCAAAATTAAATTGTATTTCCGCTTCACACATTTATATATTTGATTGCCGCACTCTGAAAGGCGAGGAAGATTTTTGGCTTGTCTTATCACTGATTAAATCGATATTATATACACATATGCCTTCACTTCGCAAGGCGGAGATTCATAATGGTACAGATTGAGGTCTGATGAGGCGGGCTGGTAAATAACGCCACTCTGACGGTCGAGCAGCCGACTGTGAGCCTGGTTACTACACCGCCAGTGCTCTTCGGCGTCTTGCCAGACATGCCATCGAAGCGGACGGACAGCTTAATGGGAAGCAGGGAGACGCAGCAGCGGTGCCATGCGGCCCACACCAGGCATCAGAAGAAGCACGGTTAGTTAGGAAGAGAGAGAGGGAGAGAGAGAGAGAGAGAGAACCGGCCTGATTGCCTCCGCTCACACCAGCACCTGGCCTCTTTCTTCATTACCAGTCATTTCTTTCCTCAGCCAGGAAAAGCGAAGACGACGACCGAAAGCAGCTAGATCGTGGCTTCTGTCACTTCTCACATATTGTAGCTGTGAATCCGATATTTTTCTTTTTGTCAATATAAAGTTCTCATTTATTTCATGGGATCGCCCGATCAACGACAAATTCAACTTCAGATCAAAACCGTTTGGGCCAACAGCAGGAATCATCGTGCGTATATGAGATTTTCAAACCGACGTCATGTAGCCGATCACAATCGCCTTTCGCTATGAAGGCTGATCGATATTCTCCATCTGCTTTTTTATGCTGCGCACCCAGGTTCAATACCAAACATCGCTTGACTCGAAAAACAGTGCTGGACTGTGTAATAACACACATCTACAAGAAGGAAAGGCGGATCTGCCGCAAAGCCGCCCTTTTTTGATACAAATTTGTTAGAATAGTTTATCAACAAGTCACGCTCTTTTACCTGGCTTAGCCCTGAACGATTGTACGGGAGTCCTACTAAAATTTTGAGCATGATATCAAACTTGAGTGTCCTAAATCATCTTTCAAGAAGCTTGCCCTCCGACTCAAATCCCCATTCCCAGTTTTGGGCGCAAAACAAACCACGTGAGGAGTGTAAAATATTTAAATAACAAATCACCTAGACTCAAGCGTGAGAGGAGTGTTAGAATATTTAAATAATAAATATTTATAATTTAACTTTTAGGAACAGTTGATACTGGTGTTACAAAAACTGCAACAAAAGAATTGATTCTACTTCTTGCAGCTATTAGCTCAGAACATGTCATTTCCGTCATCTTATGCTTATATAATCCTACATCTAAATGCTAGAAAAGTTATTCTAATAGATCTTGTGATTCACAAGATTGCCGAATTACTTGATTAAATAGATATTGTCATCAAAAAGATACAATGACAATTATTCGGAGTCTCTTCACGTCGCCTCTCAAACTTAGAGCATGTATGAGAAGCCAAATTTTGCGAGTTAATCATCAATAGTCGATAAAACATTTTGCTTTATAACTATTTTAATTTTATTATTAAACATACTTTGTCTGAGGATTTTGCTTAGATTAGTTGTCAATAATTGCTTAAAATTTTACATTTACACAATTCCGTACATAGATTCAGAGAAGTACCTGAAGGTGATATCATACGATATGCACAATTGCCATTTTTTGAGTATCAGTTATATTTGGGAAATGGCATTAGGGTAAAGTTAGATCAAATCTGAATTTAATTCGATACCTAGACAGTCGATCCATGGGATTTCTAAATGAGAATGACCAACAAAGATGGTGCATTACATTTCAATATAACATATTAAACAAATCCATAATTCTTCTTATGTCTGATGAGTGATCGATTGACTTAAGTCACTTAGTAATTTGATAATATAGAAGATACTTTTGTTAAGCAAGTAGTCTTGACTTTGAACCTGCTGACAAAGCAACTCCGACTTATTTGTTTTCACATAAAGGAATGATTTGGGAAATACCCTTAAAAATGACTGCTATATCGTTTATGTGTCGAATGAACGAAAATATTTTCATTGTCCAAAAATATTTAAATAGCAATTATTGTGCACAATGAAAACATTTTGTAAGTTAACTAATTATTTTCGTATCATAAGTAATTAACATTTTTCAAATTATTCATTTTTAGGGCCAAAAGAGCTTTACTTAATGAAAGCAAAATAAAGCAATTGAAATTTGCTTTTTGTTCTAGCCTAGAAATTTGCATTTTCTGACCAAACAGTTCCGAAGGTTGCACCTGTTGTGCTTTTCGGTCTCACATTGTGTTAGGTAGCGGATGAAAATGAGTAATTCTGCTTGGCATGCAAAATAAAAAGCGATGAATGCAGCCCTGTATGCCTGACCGAAAGAGGAAAAAGAATGTGGTTCTATTTGAACCAAAAGTGGCCGAGTATCGTCTTTCTTCTCGACTTCGGCTCCGATACCACAAATTGAATGGTGTAATTTCCTCCGGACCTCTGATTCGACAGCTTCAGTGAGCAGAGCCATGCTAGGGAGGAACACTAAATGATTTTCTTCAGGTTTTGTTCTTGGTTCATTGCTTGAAACAAGAAATGGCGTACATCATACACATTAAGTCTCTGGATTTCTTATAATAACGTTACTTGGGGCTAGAGGCCACAAGGCCTATTTATCCTCAACATTGCACGATAAAAATGTCTTTTTACTTGTGAATATATTCGACACTCCTATTCTGATCATGGTTGAAACAATTTAAAGATATTTATCATTCCAAAATATTTTAGCCTTTCACCTTGAATCGCCAGGTTTAGACATTATACGTGATTTTAATTATTTTCAAAATGGCGGCAGCTTTTCTGATTTATTTCTATTAAAAGAATATAAACGAGATGTACGCGGAAGGGAACCCATTTGCACCAGACAGGAGCCTTCGTTTTCACGTATGGAATGCTTTCCTTTCATATTGCGTTCGCGCCATCGAGGAAAACCCGAGGGACTTCGCGTGAAGCGAATGAAGCCGATGTGCATGCTGATGAATTTCAATTTTCATTCTCTTTTTTCTTCTCTGAGTCTCGGTTCTGTCTGTTTTTCATCTATAAATAATCATAACTTTTTTGGTTCAATTACTTGCCCTAATTTTTTTTGTCTCATAAAATTCATCAGATTTACTTGAGTTCATGGCTGTAAACCTTCCGTCTAAAACAAGCCTTACTGATACATGTCATTATTCTGCTCTTCTTCTCGTCATAACGAAAATGTCACGGAGATGAACCTGGGATATGAATTTCCATGCTAGCTCAAACTTATCGGCTTGAAATTGCAAAATTAGAGTACTAGAGTTGGCATTAATTGGTATTTCAAGAGATTTTCTCACAATTTTGCTAACAATCTCTTGTGTTAGAGCTCTCGTGTCGGACATGCTCGAGACACTTGCTCGTCAAGACTCTAGAACAGTCCATGCTTGAGTCTCCACTCTCTCGACATCAAGAGATTTGATGGATCGTTGAGGCACATGATTCATGCTAGGCATGCCTCATGTCGAGAGCGGGGAAGGGAACGGGAGTGTGGTCAGGATGAGGACAGTGCCTGTTCCAGGGCTATGAATTTTTGGAACGAGAAAAAAGAAGGGGAAAGAGAAGTTGCCGTGGGAGCAGAGGTCAAGAACAAGAAAGGAGATAGAAGAATGAGCTATCAGGAGAATGAGTAGCCAGAAAGCTGGAGGAACAGACGCTCGCCGTCAACCGGTTGTGCCTCCGAGAGCCTCCTTCCTCAAAAGTTTGAAACGGTCTCGCTGCACGCGCCGGGTGCCACATCGGCTGCCGATAGGCACTTGATCCGTCTCGTGTTTCTTGGGACCACATGAGCGGATCGATCGTTTTTGATCTTCGCCACTTACCATCAAGAATATTGCTCGCCAGTGAGCGACCTAGTTCATCCATTTTCGCCTAGGGTTAAAAGAAAGATGAATGTCGATTTTCGTCACATTGCTTGCTCGTTGAGTTTAGACATTTAAGATGCATTTAATGTCTTCTCGCATTTCATGATAATATTAGTTTAGTTTTCACTAGTTTTGTTGTGATCTCACTTATACTTCATCACATAAATCTAGAGAATTTCCTTTTCATCTCAGACTAATGCAGGTTTCCATCGATGCAGCGTAAGTCACGGAAATCCGTTCCAGGACGAGTCAAGGTTTGCACCTTGCCTCGACATGGCCTGCTTGTTTTCACATTGCTCAGTCTTTGATGCATACATTTTTGATGTACTGACCATAAACCTGCATGCCGAAAACAAAATCAAGATTGCATATCGTTTCCTGAGAATCGGTCAAACGGCCGACTCTAATTTTATCTAAGCCGACTGTAAATTTCCATACTCTTTCGATTCACAAAAGGGGGAAATGATCACATTGATCATTTGGTTCAGCGATAATGGTGACCCTGAAATAATCATGAATGAATCCAACAAAGTTGACTGGTATGGCTCGTGATGCCACGTGCGACTGGAGGTACTATAGGATCGATTTGCACGGCCGAGCATCGACCACGATCTTCTGGCTCGATCGGAGAGCGGTCGTGAAGGATGGTACTAGATGAGTCACACTGGTCGAGCACATAATATAATGGCAGAAAATATGACATGATCTAAGAAGACACACCGATGCATGTGCTGAAAGGACATTATACTCAGAGACATTAACTGTGTGAAAACAAATGGACATAGACATAACTTAGGGATCCTTGAAGCGATTAACTCATAATTATAACGATCCGCATGATCAACAAAATTTTTGACTTAAAGACTAAGTGTGCTTGTATCAAAATAGTAGCTTTCTACATCCTCTTAGTGAAGCTCGCTCCAATTGCTTCGATTCAAGGGAGGGATCAGCCTGAATGGCTAATTACGGTGTAGATGAAATCCACATGTGGTCTCTTCGATCAAGACAGCCTCGACTGATGCTCATTCTTCACTTGAACCCGCATTCCATGCATCTCTTTAAGATTTTCATAGATGGGCCGCTGGCGTAGCAGCTTATCGAAGATATCCTACCATGCCTTTAGCCAGATATTGTAGCTCAAGCTATATGAATCACTAAACATATAAATGCTCTTAAAACACTGTCACGATTGGGACAAAATTTAATGTGAGACAATGCTCACTAAAGTTTCTGTGCATTGCTCAGTTCCAGTCCATGGGACTACTACTGGGTTCGATTTGATTGGAGTCTTTTATTGTTTAGATTTTTCCTCACTCCGAATGAAAGTTTACAGCCTTTACAGTCCCTTGTTAACAGATATTTGCAATGAAGTTGACCACGTACAAAGTCTAAAGATATTCCATTTAAGAGCAACCCTTACAATATTATACCATGGATGTATTCATTTTGATCATTATGGTTCGATTAGCCGATTGCACTGTTTAATGTTGTTGCATGGTCACAAGAAGGTTTTGGCCATAACCAAACATTCCTCCAAAACATTAGTTTTCATTTTTTACACATTATTCAGTAAACTCAAACCCAGCCAGGAGTGCACTGGCTGAAGCATTTCTCTCTGAGATTTTTGGAGACATACCTAACATTTCCCCAAAAGCTGATTTGATTCATTAGAATCTGTGCACAGGGTGCTAAAAGATAACAATAGATATCTGACCACTGTTGTTGTTGGCCAGAGGTATTAAAACTGGAATTTATCAGTCTATGTCAAATTTAGGTTTGAAACATTTTATATCTGCGGCCCATCTCCTCCGCTTGCTCTTCGACCTTGTCCTTCTCAAATTTTGATTTTCGCTCCTTTGAGAAGGCTCATCTTGCCCCAAGAAATATATCCTTCGCAGTTGGCTCAGAATCTACATTCAGACATTGTTGGCATGGGATTTTCACATTTTCACTTGGTGAATTGAAAATTTGTATAAGTGCTATTTTTCAAGATCACCGATGAACATGCAATTTTAGGCCCCAACTAAATTCTTTAGAGAGTGAATTGTCAACTTGGTAAGGCACTATTCTCTCAGACCTGTGATGGTAACCTTGATTGATTCGGTAGGATTTACTATTGCTAGCAGGCCTAAAGTAGCATCGACCCCAGCTGTCTGCGCCACTGCTTGCCTTGCCACAACCCCCACGAGTGCACATTGCCAGGAGCAATGTCTCTGTTTCTCAAAGAGTCGCCAGTCTCAAGACAGAAGACTTTCTGAAGATCGCCACCGTGAAACTCAAGACTTGTCGCTCTTCATCGATCGCTTAAAATGCTGAAGCTTGATTCGAGTCTGCATTTTGGCGATTTGACTTAGCAGCAATAGTGCACGCTGGAGATACATTCGAAGTATAAATTAAATCGGCAGGAAGGATCCGCGATTGCGAAACATACATGGAAGGAGTTTCCAGAGCCTCGTTAGGTGGCGGCATTGTGGCTGATCCTCACATTCCATTGGAAGATATCTTCCCACTGATTCTTATCCAAGAGAATACACAGTGCCAAATGAGAGTATGGGAGGAAGAGTGGTCGTTCTAGTTACTGAAAGGCTAAGTGAGCAGTGCCTTCAAAGTTTGACCCCAATTTTTTGTCGACTGTTGAGTGGAAATTTGCACCTGTGCCCAGACAGCTTTGTGAAGCTTGAGTGCGTGCTGAGTCTCTTCACGGCAGAATAATGAGCAATATTAAAGTTTACTCCTTGACTTAAGTAGTCTACGGCGGCCAGCAATGTTTAGTAGTGGACTTGAGGTTTCATTAACAATCACTATGTAACTCGCAGCTCTTTTCTTTTCCTCTGCCACTGTTCAGACCTTTGCCTAGATGAATGACTTATGCAGTCTATGTTTATCGATCGTGCAAAGTAAGATCTATCTATATTCGCAAAATTTAAGTTTGCCATTTATTCAGCCTCTTTCGACGTGCATACGCATCTCTCACCAGTATCGCAGCGTGCATTCACCTTCACTGAAGTGTTTACTGTAGTTAAGATTCATGACAGTATGTTGGCTCCAGGTTGAATGCATCACATTTCGATGGAAAGGATCAGAACATATGAAATCAAGATGAAAGATTCCCATCCTACTGGGATGTATAAACGAATCATTTCCTGTGCCCAACAGTTAGGAAGAGAGGAAAGGCTTACAGCGACTAAAGAGACAAGCTTGATGCAAAGTAATCATTCTTTGTATTGTGCTTACCTCTGTCGCATACATAATATTCTTCCTTTCTTAGAAACAGCTAGTTCGGGATAGCCGCGCATTTGAAGGAACTTCGAGTGAAAGAACCAAAATCAATATTTTTGCTCGACACAGAAGCCTTCATTGAGATTCTTATCACGACATGCTTGTCGCTGTGCTCAGGTGGTCTGTCATGCCACCAAAAGCTCCAGTGCACGGACAGCTGGCCTCAGATTGGAATCACGCAAGACGCCACAAGGAAACCTCATTGCGCATGCCATTTTCCTGCTGATCTAAGTGATTGGCACATTTCATCCAAGAAGCGGAGTAATCTATCCTAAAGGTAAAAGGTTCTACATTTTTGGGGAGAACTAATGATGATTTTGATGTTCCAACATTGCCGTTGGAAGACATGGATGATGAAAAACCTGCTCATGATAAAGATCTCGTGCAGCTAAATGGTAGTGAAAGGATTCAAATTGTCGTGATGATGTAAGTTGTGACGAGTTTTGAATGCAAGAGTGTCAGTCTCCCAATCGCCATCGGCTATGTTGAGAAAAGCTTCAGCAGCATTGCTGCACGCTTGGAGTGTCACGGGTGCTGCACTAGCATAATATTTCTAATGGAAGGACATCCGTATAACTGAGACAGGCCTGTGGTCGCACAAAGGAATGAGGTAAGTACTTGTGCCTTACAGTCTCTGAGCATGTTGATGAATCGGTGGTCTTGCTCCAAACCTTCTCGATTTCCAAACTGTGGTGTCGATACTGCAATAGAGTTTGTTTCAAAGAAAGCTCGAAATTTAAATAAAAACTTTGTACATTGAGAAAATGCAATCTCTGTCAGTAATACTTTCAAAATTGACATTCCCAAATTTCTGCTAAGGGATCTCAGAAACAGAAAATACTTCTTCAGCTAATAAAAACCTACTAACAGTGAATGACTCAAACTTCTCTAATCGATTTTCCAAGGTAAAAGAAACAAATAGCATGTCACTTTATAAAAATTATTTTCAAAATTCTTTGTACAAGTTAATGGGAAGTTTTAAATGTTTCTAGTAATACTTTGTAACATCTTTTGAAAGAATGTTCCATGGTTTGAGGTGCCTCTTAAAGATTGTAAAAACCGTGATATTGCACTACCACTGGGACCCAATGAAGTGCGGCACAAGCTTGAGTTCTTTTGAATCGCAGATCACCATCAAGAAAAATACAAATGGTACTTAGATATGGATGCTCAAGGCTGATTCAAGATGTTTTATAGCTTAGCAATGAATGCAGGAAGATTACCTTTGTCTGGAACTAACAAAGGAAAATTGTTGGTTGTGGAGCTAAACTGAAAGTCTCATCCAATCACGTTTTATTAGTAAAAGGACTACTACAACTTGCCGAGCATCACACCGCGACATGCCATTTAACTTTCAAGAAGGAATATACGTTGCCGAAAATTTCACCAAACCATGGGACGCAAGAAGGAACATTTGTCATCGGATATCAATCGAAAAACCAAGCACCACCAAGATTTGTGTCTGGCATTGGAAACTCTGTCATACACAACGAAAAGCAAATTGCCTGACCTCTCGCCAGTTCTTGCTCGTGACTTCCGCCCCGACATATCAGCCTCCGAATTATCACCATGTGTGTTAGGAAATATGTTAGAAGTTCTTTTAAACCACAAATCAGTTTTCAGCTTACCGTGTTTGCAGCCATTGGATGTCAAATCCTCGCATTGGTGAATGAAATATTGCTCCGTACTGTGGATGACACGATTTCACTTGGGCATGGGCTTTCTTTCAAGAGTTGAAACTTTTCATGCCGAAAGTTTGCTGTTTTAGGTCGAGAAATGGCATGTTATCCTAGTACACATAGAAGGGTTTCTCACTGTTTCATCAAATGGAGTTAGGAAATGAAGCCGCTGTAGAGCTAGAACTCTTACTGAGCAACATTTCCGTTGCCGAAGTCCCTAGAAATTTTTATGTGCTATCAATAGAGTTTTCCTAATTACCCTGGAGAAACTCCTATGAGTTGTTCACAAAGGAGCAGCCATAGTTTGGTTGTAAAGTTTTATATTGAAAATGCAATGAACGAAGTTTTTTGAAGAAAAATCGTATTCAATAGGCCTCCTGACATTAAATGAGCCAGTGCTGATGTAGATACATGAACATTCGCCTGAGTTGAATGAATGTCACCAGATCATTTCCTCACCAACCGAATCACTGCCTGCACTCCACACTGGCTGCACTCGAAGTGACAACATCAAACGAATATCGAAGCTCAAATCACGAAAAGTTCTCACGAATTTCGCCAGAGCCGTCCACTCGAGGCACAGCCCAGTCACTTCTAAAGAATTTCATTATGGCTGAAGGATTCGCACATCCAAAGGTGAGCAGTCATCGTGGCTTACGGGGTCAGTGCCCAAAGCATAAGAAGCTAATCGATGAAAGCTGGATTGAAGCTATGCAAGAAGAACTGGGACAAGCTCGTATCACGACGCCAGGAATTAACTTCCTAAACCAGCGGCCCAGCAGGTAAGGCAAATGGGCTGAAAATGGCCGAGAAAAGGAAAGGTTATAAGAAACAGTAAAGATCCTCGCGGCCAGTCGATATACTAGCATTGATTGGATTGAGATTTGGCACTACGGCAAAGAATGCGTGAAGGCTCAGAGCTATTGGCTACTGCTTGCTTAGTAATAAGAATTTCAAGTCAGCCCAAGTGGACGGCCAGCGTGCCTGGGATTATCCATTGCCTATGTGAACAACCTCCTCGTTTTGAAGACTCCATGGCTGCACTCTCTCGTGATCAGCAGCTTTGATGGCTCAACACTCCTGGAGCTGGTACAGAGGTTGCACCTTTCTGTCTAAATGGTTTTTGTCAAAAGTGGATCTACCGCTTGAGGCCAAACCCTTTCAACTTGTTCAGTCTAGTCGTTGATGATATCATTTGGATCACTAACTTGTACCTGCAGTTGTAGCCTCTCTGTCTATGACGATGAGGCTCGAGATGAAGGATGATGGTGAGCATCCTTGCCTCTACGATAAGCAAACACCAGCGAAAGGAATTTTTCATTCACCAACAAGAATACGCAGCAACTTGTCAAAAGTTAGTTTACCAGAAAGATTTATAAGCCACTGTCAGTTTTTCAAATCGATAAGTTGAGGAGGAAAGTCGCAAAGAAAGACCACAGAGAATATCGCTCACTCCCTTATATCGCCAATGACCTGACACTGCGCTGCATTAAACCGAACTCAGCCAGGCGCCTAGTGAAACAGACACGTCAGCTGCTGTGCACAACACCTGTTCAGGTCCTGGTACCTAAAGAAAGTGACTTTACTCTGATACGACGCAAACTGTGGATGCAGAAGATATAAATTTCCAAGATTTCGTCAATACTTGGAAACAGAACACCTGGTTTTCGAGGAAGCAGTAATACAGAATATGTGGCCTGAAAGCTGCTGTTCGCCGGATAAAAACAACACTACATTTTAAATGTGAGATAATCCTGCCGACTCATCGCCAAGAATTCATACAGCAGTTATTAGAGGCTTCGACATCGCTTTATTGAGCCTGCTTCAAAATGGGTGTCTCACCAATTTAGTTGCCTTCGAAGGCCAGCCAATCGGATTGATTTTGGTCTATGCCCGATCTCAGGATTACGCCCAGCTCGAAGAAGCCGTACTCAGGATAAAGCCAGAAAGACGCCGCATTCCGTAGCCCAAGTGATCAAGATCAGAAAGTCATTTCGCCTAACAATTTTGATAAATTCAGGTGGTACATTCTTTCTTCACAGTAATCGATTCCCAGTTCACTGGAAATATGGAAATTATTTTAAAAGGACGATGCCTTCACATTCCTCTTTTCAAAAGGCAGTTAATTTTAAAAAGGATTCTTCCAATGACAGATACTGTGCTCGCTGCTGATAATCGCTGCTTCTTCACGCCTCTAAAGATTCAATTTCTTTTTCCGAGTTTGTTTGAGTTTTTCATCTTTTTCGCAATCTTGAAAGTCAACAATGTCATTCCAGTTGTTTTCATGATTGGCTGTGGCTGAGGGACTATCGCATTTTGGATCATCGAGAAGACATTTGTCAGGCACACAGGTCCACACATCACGCCAAACTAAAGAGAGCAGCTGAAATGTTGCTTATGCCTGATTCACCTGCGCCAGGCTGTGAATACCGCCAAAGAAAGCCTTCCATGCCTACCGCACGAATTTGGCGAGCAGTGCAAGTATGGAAATGAAACCCATTCTTGGCTCGTCCATGACGCGCGAATGTTGGGAGGCCGCTGTCATTCCCAGTGACGTGATTAACGCTTGATGGATAATGACAGGAAAGAGACTCCAAATTCTCTGGGAAGTGGCGTGGCAGGAGGTTTGCCTTCGCTCTAAGGGAACATACGTGATCGGCATTTGGTCATGCTTGAGTACGAACTCAAGAAGGGATTTGACACTCTCGATCGCCAAAATGTGAAGGCGGAGAAATTTTCATTGCTTCAATAGATTAGACAACAATTACCATCCAAAATTTCTTGGTCAGTATTTATCTCCAACCTGCTTTTGATGCGAATAGATTCTTTCAGCTGCTGGGAGACCGCACTCATGTGAAAATACTTCGGCCGATGTGATTGAGAGCCCTCAATAAGTGTCGCACGTGGGAGAGCCGTGGTGGCGCGACTGACTCTGAGGATTAAATGCCTCAAATATCTTGCTGCTGAGCCATCAATCCGCTTTAGACTCCAAGCCACATCAGATCGATGTCTTCCACCGAAGCAAAGCTGATGGCGTTATGTCACTCGGTGAAAGTCAAGTTAATTGTTGGCGCGGATCGATGTGGTCAATGCACTTCTTGATTCGCCGCTTGTTCACAGTCTCAACCTTCAGCCTTCTAGACGCATTGACTCGTGAAAATCGAATCAAGATGATTAAATCGGCAAGTTGGAAAGAATCAACAAGTGCTTGCAGCGTTGAAAGATCACATCGGTCACAAGATCGTGGCCGCAGTTATAAAAGGCAAAGAGCCTATGTCAGCCTCTTTCAAGGAAAGAGATAGACTGCACGATTTCGAGATTAGTCAAGATGCTCACATTTTCGCTTTTTTATATCGCCATTCTTGCATGAGATGGGAGACCAAGAAAGAGAAGGGCCGAGAGAAGTGACGAGCAGTGAATACGAGGAAGGTGTTTTGGGCCAATCAGAAGACTCCACAAGTGAGAACACGCTGTATCATGCCACTGAGTGAAACATGCACAGAAGACTAGCCGGCTGGGATACAAGGGAGCCGCCCTCACCTGGAGCCACCGCGATGGTTTGTCGCCTCTGGCTGGATGCGCAGATCGAGCATGATCACTCAGATGCTGACTTCGTCTCTCGCCTTCGCGGCTGGAAATCCCATTGCCGCATCACGAACAACATTCTGGAGCAGCCTGGGGCCCATTGCCCTCATCAGAGAAGTGTTGATTGATTTCGAGTTGAGAGTAGATTTATGCCGATGAATTCTCGAATATGTATCGTTTCTTCAGTTGTCACTTCAAGCCCTTTCTGTTTAAGATCGAGCAATGTCAGTGGATGAGGAAGGGCGCAATCGGTGGAGTACTGAGAAGCCGGAGGAAATGCCGATGGAGATTTCTAGCCACCCGCGTTCTGGATAATCCGCATTGGCCTCTTGCTTACCTTTGAATGCCGACAAAGGGGGAGTTGGCATATTTGACCGGGATTGGCTTAGACTTTGATGACGATGCACTTTGCCCGATTGCTTGAACGGATCGCTTAATGGTTGCAGCTTGCAGCATTGTAGAGCCTCTGGAAAGATAGTCGTTTTCGTGCAGACTAACCTGCTTATCGTGGGATGCAGCTCGCCGATTCAAACTGATTCATCGAGCGATGAGATACTTATTTGAGAAGTATTTTCTTGCAAAGTCAAGTGTACTCATTCAAATGCGGAAAAATTTTTTTGTTACCATAAAAAGTGTAGATTCTGTGTTTCAGTCGACCGAGCGTTTGTCAGCCTAGCCGGAATATTGAAGACTCTCATCAAAGTTCACATCGTTAGGTCCGTCGTCTTAAGACTTAATCAAACATTGTCGATCGCTAGATCGAGTCAAGCAAAGACTTATGTCAGAGCTCGGATCTCGATTTGATCTGGATGGTTAAGATTTCTGTTCACAGTCAAGCAGAGCAAGATGTCATTTTAAATCTATGAAATGATCAGTTAAACATGCAGGATGGTCTATTTGGAAATTTAACGGTTTATCGAGTGGCCATCGACTTCTTTTGGTGGTTCGAGAGATTTTCTGGTTCACCGTTCTGAATGTAAGATCGGTGGTCCGGTGGCCACATAGGCTCTGCAGTGATCAGAGTGCACGACCAGTGGCAAGGCGATGAGAGTAAATTAAAGAACCGAGCGTAGAGCCATTGCGGAATCATGGATGAATATTGTCCACTCTTGATTCATAGTGAAATCCGGCGGTGGGCCATCACGACAGTGGGACGTAGTCATGCATTCAAGCATTTTTCAATACTATTGCAATGCCCTGAGATCCTCACTCGGCAGTTAGTGAAGGAGCAGCGGGGTGCCGATGAATCGGTCGCAAGAGAGCAGATGAGGCGATGGAAGATATTGATGGGTGGGTATGTGAGGAATATGCGCATGGATGAGATCATGCCGGTGAATGCATGCCAGTGTCCCGCCCAGTGTGCATATGGAGCGTGGAGAGTTACCTCAGCTTGAGCCTAGATCTGATGGCACATTCACCTTGGATGCGGAACGGGCTTCGCCAGTCAGGAAAGCCATAGATCGATGACGCCCATAGCGTGAGTCGTCAACTAGGAGATGCCAATCAATGCCTTCTCGAGCAACTAAGTGATTGGGCTGAAGATAGAGAACAAGGATTGGTTCTGGTTCATGCTAATGTGAGATAATGGGAAGATGGTCATGCCATCAATGTAAGGTAATTTTGTTTGAAACACGCACTCATTTAATATTAATCACTTGCAATGTTTTTTCTGACTTTGTAGTTGGTTTGAATTTGCATTGTCGAGCTGGAGCCGCCATGCCGAGCATAATGTGCACGGCACTATATGCAAATCCAGAGCAGGAAATGAGATATCCGCATAAAGAGCCCCGCAATTAGCAAGAGTTGAACATTACCGATTTTCAGATAGCCAAACATGTTTAGCTGACCAAGGAGCGCTTTGAGGCAAACCTTCAGTGAGACACGGCCAACAGCTAATGCACCATTACGCCTGAATTGCCCAGCTGAGGCCAAACAACATCACATGAGTGGCCATGAGACAACCGTGCGAGAGAACAACCAGAGATTGTGACATAAACGGTGAGCCGGACCCGCTGGGTCGATGATTAGTTGAAACAACTCGAAAATCCACGACTTTCAGCCAGTTGTGTCAAGAAGAGCAAATGTGACAAACAGAAATACACAGCTGATCACCCACAGTTTAATGAGAATTGAGGCAAACAGGAAACCACATCAAGAAGAGAACAGAAAATGATGCAAAGAGAATGAAAATCCTGTGATTTATAGACTCAGTCAAAGATGAAATGACTATTGCAAGGAATGGCATTGGGTTTGTTGAAGGTGAGCTGAAAGCGTTATCAACAACAAGATAATGGTGCTGGATTTCAGCGTCAGGAATGCAGTGATCCACAAGAAAGCGCACAGCTTCCATTGCTGGATAGAAGGCCTCATCGTGTTTGTTGAAGGCAACAGAGCCATCGCAGCGTAAGGTCATCTGTCTTCGGCATTTTACAGCTTTATTTGAGTTGTGAGTTTGATGGTTAATCATAGTGTATTGCTTTTTATGCTTTTCCTTGTCATGGTCTGTAATTTCCTGGGAAGTTTTCTCCATTTGTTTCACCAGGTCGAGTAGATGTCTAATTATTCACAGTTGGTCATATCATAACATTGTCATTGTGCTACAAAGAAAGCTGCAGTGCGCTCGTCACTATGCAGGACAAGGATTGGCATGGGCATATTGAACAACAAACCGAGTCCACTGTTGAAAGCAAATAAGAAAATATCCTATAAATTGTACATCGTCGTGCTTGTCTTGAAATTGAATTATTTGTTTATAGCAGTCGTGTGAGAAGACGAGCATCGCACGTTGATTCTCATTTATTATGCTTGAAATCATGTGCCATAGTTGGCAAGGGACTCTGATAGATTATGGCAACAGATTTTGAAATTGTTGATGAACGTGATTGGAATGACTATTGAATGGGCATTTGCATTGTACTTCTGTTCATTTGGTGACACATTATGCCTGTAGCTTGGGAGAATTCGAGGCTTCAAGGTGGAGAATAAGCGCCAAAGAGCAGTGCTCAAAGAATAAGACAACGAGGCTGCAAAACAACCATAAAACATAGTTCCTAAAGACTGCATGCTTTTCAATAACTTTCTTTAAGAATGATTTATATTTATGATCACATATGCTAGAACAAAGTAGCCGTTGTCAAAATAAGGAAATACTAGTAGTTAGTCTCAGACATCCAGCTGCAGGGTGTTGTTAATATTGATTGAGAAGGTGGCGACATGCACCTTTCATGCTCTCGCTTTTTAGACATTGCCGCATCATTGATGGTATTGCCGCCAGAGCATGCTTTTGTTTTTAGCAAAGACAGATTGGGAATAATATGCTTTTTTGATTTTTGTAAACAATCAATCTCGTTAATGGAGTACTGTAATGATTATCTTCTTCACAGTTGTTTCGGCCAGCAAGCCGCTGAGTGATGTTAGCTCTTATTTTGCTGTTGCTTCAATGTCATTTTGAAGTTGTGGGATTATATCGGTTTGTGTTTGTTATATCTGTCGGCCGTGAATTACTTTCTTTTGGGTTCGGTCTTATTGATCAACACTTCTGTATGGGCTGGTGCACGGACACCCAGTAACCTCACCTGTACAAGAACAAAGTAACAGCAGTGAAGTGCACCAACATTTTTTAAAACTTGTGTAACACAAGTGATCACTTTTGGAATGCACGGTACTTAAATGATCACTTATAAAAATTTAGATCATACTATTTATAACTTATGCTTCAAAATGCTTTGTCAATTACTGCCATTTCACCAAGGTCAGCCAGCAAACTAGCAAAAACTGCTGAGAGATACCAATATTTAGCAAACCACATATGTGACGCAAACTTACCAAAACAAACATTGACAAACACAATTAAACAATAAAATCTTGAATGCTCAACTAATTGATTTGTCAGCAGCCACATGTTCGCCATGTTTGTGCTGTAGCAAACCAGTTGCCATTACCAAATAAAATGCAACCATTGGCAAATAAATGCAGCAAACCATTATATTGAAGCTAAAATCCAACTGGTGGATTACCACACGCTCAGTCAACAAAACTTTAAGTTCACAACTAATGCATTCTAAAGCTAACCGGTATTTGCCACAGATTACAAGAATTGTGCTCTTCTGCTTCATGTTAGAATACAACGGTCACATTTTTAGAAGTAAATAACTGGTCATTAAGTGTAGATTCACGTTTTCAGACTATGGTCGACATAATAATTCACCACATTTGAATAAATCATTCAAGAGCACAGACACCTCGCTTGAGCGCACCAGTTCGAACCTTCCTCTTCGGGGGGAGGCCGCAGAGATGGAACAACCCTTATGGAGCGCAGCTGGAGTAATCTTTATCTCTTCCACATGGCAAGTGATGATTTCGCTCAGTGGTTTCCAAGGTCACTGCTAGGATCATTAGGAGAATTTCCTTATCAAGATATGAAATATTGGCACCGAGCTCTCTCTTTTTATATTCGCACTCCTGGATGCTTCTGCCTGACTCACCGCCCAAGATTCTTCCGACTGACCCCACACAGCGTAACACACCATCCGCACTCGCTAATGTGAATCCGCCAGTTAGCTGGTCCTCCATTTAGCTGATGGTCTTGGGAGAAAACGTGAGCATACCTCGGTGCACTGGGATTCCGCCTCAACTCAGCCTCTAGTCAAATGGAGATTTAGGCCTCATTTGGGCGGAAAGCTGTGTCGCTTACTCTGCATGCCGATTAATTTTCGGCGATCCATTGGCGTAAAATTAATACTTTCGTCACCAAATTGGCGTGGTGGCAGGCCAAAGTGCATTTTTCAAAATTTTGCTATTTAAGTGATTCGACATTATCAGCAGTTCATACTTAGAGCATCGAGCAGGATTTTCCACAACTGGTTTTACCCTTGGGCCATGTTATTAATAACACATCACATAGAGATGAATACTTCAATGCCTTAGATTTCCATTGTTGCAATGCCGGCACGGCTCGTATTTGCAACTTTGAGAATACGACATTCTTGGAGAATCCCGTGATGTCAGCCTGGTCAGTGACAGCCTATGAAGGGCAAGATCTTCCTTTTTAGGAATATTGGGATTCTTTATAGTCTCTTATTTGAGATCACTGTTAGTTCGGAAATGACACTGCTTCCTCGTTGTTTATTAAGTTAGGCTATAATGGACCCAGCATGTTGCCATGAGCATCAGCCGGCTTGGTGGCCTAGGGATATCGCACTCACTCACGGCTGTCAACGCCCAGCCCGGAGCAGCCTCGTGAGATCATTGTTCATGGGAAGCAGCACTGACTATTAAACATTTTAAATTATTGTGCAATGAAATCCCTAAAATGCCAAAGAAGTCCAATATTTCAGAAAAGATTTTTTTTTGTCATCCTGAAGATCAAGCCATTATGCTAATTTTAGGAAAGATTTACTTCAGAATGTGAAATTGCAGTGGAAGGCCCGAAGCTCCATTCAGCTGCATCGAGATAAAATCAAAACTCATTTCCAAATGGGTGGATCGACTGATCAAAATCGATTACTCCTAACAGTGATCAGCTTCTTCCACTTGCTTTTCTGTTCGATCGTTCACCTTGCTCACATTACGCAGGCACAGCCAAGATTTGCTGGTCCTCATCCTCGATTTTCAGGATGAGAAGTGGTTTTCAGGCCACTTTTCATACCCTGTTATTTTTGAATGGGTTTCGCAGGGTTAGCTGAATGAGCCTCTCGTGAACTCCAATCTTTCCGCAAAGAGCACGAAAGGAATCTAGCAAAGATAAGTTTCCATGAGATTGCCGATTTGCTGCCAGGAAGAAAAGAGATCATGGAGGATATGGTAGGCGAGAATCCCAAGAGAGCTGGCTTAAAGCTGTGGAGCTGGGGCCGACTTGACGCAGCCTGTGAGCCGATTACCCCCTACCTATATAGATAAGAGCAAACTGCTTTCGTCCTCACATTATGTTAGTGAAAACTTAGTACTATAATTTCCTCAACGAAAACTTAATTTTTCATTTCCATTTGAAATCTTCTGAAAGGTGTCAGTCCATTATTGGGTGGTTCCCATACTTTATGTTATATCAAAAGCACTTCTGGGCACACCCATCAGCTCCTACTCTGTTGCATTAGTGGGTCAGGTGACGATCCATAGTGGTATTTGCTTCAATGAGCTCAAATTTGCCATGAATGAATTAGCCAAAGCTGGATGCTTAGGTACATCAAAACTGAATTGTTTACCGATTATTGTTCATCATTTTTTTAAAAAGTTACAACAAATTCTAATTATTAACACATCAACATCTGATGCAAAACACTGGTAGACTCATAATGTATGACATGTTCATCTAATGTTAAATACTTTAAGAATTAAGAAAATTTATATACAAATAATCCCATCTGGCCCATGAAAAACTCGTAGAAAAAGAAGGCACTACCTATGTTACAACATTACATACATGTGGTATTTTAGGAACCTTGTGAACTATCTAGGCCCAGTCCTTTTCATTCTTCGCTATTCTCGAATGCACCCCCCCTTATAGAAAGTGTGCATACAAGACCTTCATATTGATTCGCCTACTTGAGATTGCTAATTGTTTGCCTGCTAAGTGCCCTTTCACGCTCATGGATGACTTGGCTTACTCAGTTCCTGCAATTTTAAATTCTGGGCTCTTTGGAATTCCAATGGTAGGAGCTGATATATGCGAATTCCTCCATTTCTTTAATAGTTTCCTCGAGGACACAACCGAAGAGCTCTGCAACCGATGGATTCAGGTAAATATCTTCCATGCCTTTTCTTAATTTATATTAACTGAACTGCTCTGCAACCGAGTAGCTTTAAGCCTTTCTTGATTTGTATTTAGACATAGGAGTGATCAATTTTCTTTTCTCTTTTTTCTTAGGGGGACAGGGAATTTTACTGCCTTTTGAAGGCAGAAATAAACTACATAAATTTTCTTTAGGGTGAGGGAAGTTCGGGTATCTTTTATGCTAGTAATTCATGTTATGTTGAATGTGTCAAGTAGCGAATGAATAGAGGTGTCAATCATGTTTTTTGTCATACACCTTTAAGCACTTATTTTAGAGCTTTTATTGATGCAGCTAGGGGCCTTTTATCCCTTTGCAAGAGATCACTCTGTAAAGAACTCTATTCGTCGAGAACTCTATCTCTGGGATTCTGTGGCTACATCCGCCAGGAAGGTGCTCGGGCTTCGTTATCGCTTGCTCCCATACTTGTATACCTTGATGTATGAGGCATATAGAAAGGGGATACCCATTGCCCGGCCCCTGTTTTTCTCATTCCCTGAGGATAAGATGACTTACCATATCAATTCCCAGTTCTTAACTGGCAAGGGTGTGATGGTGACTCCCGTACTACAATCCGGTGCCAATACAGTGGATGCTTATATCCCGAGTGGAAACTGGTTCGATCTCTTCAATTACTCAAATTCAGTGAGTACAGCTTCAGGAATGAATGTGATGCTCAATGCACCACCTGATCATCCTCATGTGCATGTAAGGGAAGGTAATATATTGGCCATGCAAGGAGAGGCCATGACTACGGAAGCAGCTCGGAGAACGCCATTCGAGCTATTAGTTGTGGTTGATGAGAATGGGAATAGCTCAGGACAAGTGTTCTTGGACGATGGAGAGGATGTTGAAATGGGAGGGGAAGGAAATAACTGGACTTTGGTGAAGTTTTATTGTGAGAAAACAAGGAATGGTGTTGTTGTCAGATCAGAAGTTGTTAATGGGGAATTTGCTCTAATTGAGAAGTGGGTAATTGACAAGCTAACCATTCTAGGATTGAGAAAAGGAACTAGGATGACGAAACTGAGAGGGCATGAGTTCAATGAAGTAGAAGCAAAGTCCGAGCAGAGAACAGTGACAATAGCGGGAAAATTGAGTGGTGGTGGAGAGTTTGTGATTGTTGAAGTCTCGAGATTGTCACTTCTTTTAGGAAAGACATTCAAGTTGGAAGTGAAATTGCGCCAATCCTAAGACGAAACATTATTAGAAGAAACCGGTCAGGGTGTAATGAAGAACGAAAGCATGTCTTCAATAAGTTTGTGTTTCTAAAAGGATAAAGCCCGCCCCCCACCCCCCAGTATCTAGCCACTACTTGCCATCACTGGCTCTTTCTTTTCCCCATTCTAATGGGAGTGTGCGGATTGTGAACTGCTTAAGATCCCTAGATAAAATTTCCTCATTTTTTTCTTAGTAAAGAATATTTTGAAAAAAAGAAAGAAATTGGGTATTCTTAGAAAAGCATCTAAAGAGACTCTAAAATCATGACAAATTGTTCAATTAGTCCCAAACTTACTATACATATGTTAATTTTATCGTAACTTTTTTTCATTTTTTCAATTTAATCTTTAAATTATTGCATGAAATTCTACCGTGGTCCATCAGGAGAATTATCAAAAAAAGGCCTAAATCGATAACAAGTGTGTCAATTCTATCAAGAATTTTCTATTTTTGCCAATTCGGTTCTAATTTTTTTTTTTTTTTACAATTGTGCTAATTTAATCCATTTGATATATTTTGGCTAGCTGACATCGATGTTGACACCTATAGGCCGACCGACATTAACGTGGATAATTTTTAATAATATTTTTTTTATTTTTCTTTTTCTTTTTTTTTTCCTTTCTTTTTTCTTTTCTTCCTTCTTTACTTTTTTCTCCACAGTGGCTAGTGAGCCTTCGAGGAGGGTCAGGAAGCCCTTGCCAACTACAGACAGAGTCGCCGCTCTCACTCGGATTTGGGCGAAATCGCCTCACCTACAGCCCCTAGGTCTCACCTAAATCAAGGCAAGGTCGGAGAGGGCCACAACCCTTGCCAGCACTATGCGGAAAAATAGAAAAAAGAAGGAAGAAAGAGATACAGATTAAGATAAAGATTATAAAATTAATTAAAAATCGAAAAAAATACAATAAAGTATTATTACAAATTGTCCACATTAGCGTTGGTTATCTAAAATTTGTAGGATGGACTGAATTAACAAACTTGCAAAAATTTAGGACTAAATTATGAATTACAATAGACTTATGACTTTTTTTTGTACTTTTCCCTGGTCCATTAGGCCAACTTTCGCCAACGTGGTAGTGGGGCTGCTGATGACTAGACCATCATGTCAGTAATTTCTTCCAAAAATTAATCGGAAGGATTACAATGGAGTTTCGCGCAAAGACTAAATTGATAAGATTAAAAATTTTATAAATGAATTGGTATCCATAAAACAAGTTGAAGATCAATTGAGTAATTTTCTATCCAAATAAGACTTAAATGGCCTTGGTTATCTTTAATACATAATATCTGTTTGTACGAATCATTGGAATTAATGTGAACTACTTCGCTAAAAATAATCTAAGCCATCTGATTTTCTTAGAGTAGAGACCAACATTCGATACGAAATTTCCCCACAACAGAAACGAGTCCTAACAATTAATGTCATGCTGCCTTGTGCATATTACAAAAATAGGAAGAATTCCCATGAATTATCTAAAACATTTTGCCAGTTACATTAGTGAGTCAAAGCTATAGTCAGAAAAATTTACAGTTGTCCACGTTTTTACTAAAAGTAATCCTTATTTCTACATGAATTGAAACTGTCCATGCGATTGGTGCTAGGGGGTGTGCAAGGGAGTAGGTGCAAGCTATTGATCCGACATGGCTAGATAGGCAAGGCTGCATTTGGTAGTCCAGATTTGAGTCTAAATAGAATTATCTTGTCCTATGCATGGCGACGACCTCTAAACTGAATAAACTCATATATACCCGAAGGTACGAGGACAATCTAAGAGAGAAGATATTCAGAGGATTTTTAAAGATTTTCAATTCAAGTTACTCCAAACCTATAATGAGATTTTTAACAATGCTTAGAATATTGGAAGGATTTCTAATACCATTTTATCCTATCATATCCGAATCTTGATGACCAAACGTAATTTACATTAGTCATAGAGTGAAGCATAAGGATGAATGGAGTGAGCAAGCACGGAGCGAGCCATAGAACGAGCTAAGCCAACTCAAGAGAGAGCAAATCAGTGCACAGCTGTGAGTGAAGTCACATTGGTAGTAGCATCTCAGTAGTAGGAAACAGCCGGCATGACAAGACAAGGCGTGGGTAGTAAAGGCAGTTCAGTAGACAGAGTAGGGTAGCGGATCTCAAGCTAGAGCGAATCAAGTATGAAGGTTTTGATGTGAAAGCGCCTTTCTCTCTATAATAAGAGTGCATTCCGAGGTGCGAAGTGGGAAAGAAAGGACTGAACACAAGATAGGTTCTAAGGTTCTAAGGAAGATATGTATGTATGTATGTATTTATGTATGTAGTGATTTTCTTTTTTCTACGAAGTTTTTCATGTTCAGATATGAGAAATGGCGGAAGGAATTATTTGTATATAAATTTTCTTAATGTCTTAAAATTATTTTAACATTAGATATGAACATGTCCTTTATTATGGAGTCTACCAGTGTTTTTGCATCAAATGTTGATGTGTTAATAATTAGAATTGTGGGAACTTTTCTTTATTTAACTTTTTAAAAAATGATAGACAATGAAATTCGTGGAATTGACCAATTCCGGGTTTTAAGGTAGTTGTGTGACCCTAAGACTACACTCCAGCTTTCAAAAACTGGGATTCGATTCATGTAGGGTGGGCTCCATTGAAGAGCAAATACCCTACTTGTCTCGGATCGGGTCACGCTTAATTACTACATGCAACAAAATTAAATTTGATGGGTGTGCCAATCTGATTAAGCACATTTATAACTTTATAAGTATGGGAACCACCCAACTAACAGTTGAGTTTGACTTTGGCACTTTCAGAAGATTTCAAATGGAAATGTGAGGAAAGCAATTAAGTTTTCGTTGAAATTATAGATACTAGTTTTTCACTAAAACAAAGTACGGGGACAAAAGCTGTTCTTTCTTATCTATATAGGTAGGGGTAGTCGGCTCTAGGCCTAAAATCAAGAATCGGCCCAAAGCACAGATTTGGCTTAAGCCCGGCACTTCCTCTTTGCCATTCTCGCCTTCCTCCTCCACCATATCCTCCATGATCTCTTTCTTCACAAGCATAAAAATCGTATGTCTCTACATAATAAGCTATCTTTGCTAGATTTCACTCGTGCTCTTTTGCTGATAAGCTCTCAATTCTGAGAACTCCTTCAACTTACCCCCCCTAATCAGACACCGGCAAAAGATAACACAGAATATGAGAAGCCAATTGGTATAAGAAATTACGTTCTCATCCTGAAGGTCGAGGGATGAGGATCAACTTTTCCAGCAAAATTGAGATCTTGACAATATTGCGTAGTAATTGAGCAAAGGTGGTGAAGCGGACAAGAGAACGGAATATCTAGGAGAGGCGGTCAACCTATTTAGAGGTAATCAGTTTTTGATCTAGTCCGGTCCCACCCAAGAACTGGGAGCTGAACGGAGAGGACCGGTTTTTAGTTTCCAGTCTGGTTTAATGGAACCGGTCAGTTTGCAATTCCACCTCCAAATTTCAGCATTCTGAAAGTAAATCTTTCCCCTAAAAATAACACATAATGGACCAGGTAAATCTTTTCCCCAAACCGACCAAAACAAAAAATCTTTTCCCCAAAGAAAATATTGGACTTCTTGTTATTTTAGGGTTTGTTGCTTTTTTAATAATTTTAAAATGTTTTGAAAAAAATAGTCAGTCCTATTCCTATCCCCCTTCCCCCGCCCCCGTGGATTTAGTAACCGGTCTCACACCCCCAGGAACTGCTCCGAACCAGCAGGTCCTGACGTTTCTTTGATTCAATTAGTCCGATATGCTCATCCCTAAACCTATTTGCTCAACTCGGAATACTCGGACAACATTGCCTCGTTCGCTGCCAAGCAAACTCGCTAAACTAGCAGGAGCAGGTGTAACGACCCGGGCCCCACTGTGTAATATTGTCCGCTTTGGACACTAAGTCCTCACGGCTTTAAAACGTGTTACACAGATTAGAGAGGCCTAGGCTTTTTATAAACTAGTCCCAATACTCCCCCCCTAAGCGATGTGGGACTAGAGAGGTCCTCTTGCCCTTCACTAGACTGTCACAGCAGGTTTGACATCACCTGGATTCACTTCCGGAGTAGTAGCTATTCTCAAAGTTCGCAATAACGATTCAGTACTTCGACTGGGACTACTAACAACAAATCTAAGGCATTCTGTTGAGGATATTCATCTCTATGTATGAGTGTGTTATTAGTACTTATGTTTAGGGGTAAAATACCAGTTCTTCGGGAGAAGTACACTATCGCTATAAGTTGTATACGGCGCTTACTTTGATGCCCGTCGGATCACTTAAGTGCCAAAAATTTTGAAAAAAATCACTTTGGTGCCACCGCCAATTTGGTTGGCCAAAATCCGACGTGGCGGTTTTTTATTAATTTTTTACGCCAACATGGATCGCCGAAGAATACAATCAGCATACAAAGAACAAAACGACGCCATTTACCATTTTCCCCCAAATAAGAAACCCTAAATCCCCAATTTTGACTAGAACCGGAAGTTGAAAACCCTAAATCCCCAATTCGACCATTTCGAGTGCATACTTCGATTTTCTCCCAAAGTTATCAGCTCGCTCTTACAAATGGAGGACAGAAGCTTCAGCAGCGGCTCACATTCCTATAAGAAAAGCGAATTAGATGGTGTGTTACTGCTATTGTGGGTTACCGAGTCCGAGAAGAACATCTTGGACTCGGTTGAATTCCGAGAGAAGATTCCATGGGTGCGGCAGATATAGAGAAGGCTCGAAGTGCCAATATTTCATATATGTTGATAGGAAATTCTCTAATCAAGCAACAGGGGTGATATTGGAGTTACTTGAAGGCCGAAATCAACCTCCACTTACATTAATGGAAGAGATGGAGGATGTCGACTCAATGCAAGCTCAAATGAAGGGTTTAACATCTCTGGCGGACCATTTGAAGAGGGAGGTTTCGAGACTGAAAATTGAAAAAAACTTTTATCGAGCGTTGATTGTATTCTTATTCTCTTGGGTAGTTTATTCAAATGTGAAGTGAGTAATGAGAAGAAATTTGTATGTCTACCATAGTCACAAAGACGTGAAATATACACTTGTATTGGATTATTTATAAGTAAAATGTATTTTTTGTTTGCTGCATTTTTTGTATGAGGCAGAAGGTTTTGTTGTTGTAATCTATGGTAGAAATGCAAGGTTGGACTTAGAATGCATTAGTTGTGAGAACTTAAAAGTTTTGTTATTTAATTGTGTATTGTCAATGTTTTTTTTGGTTAGTTTTTGCTTCAAATATAATGGTTTGCTGCATTTTTTTATTTGGTAATGGTTTGTTGCATTTTTTATTTGGTAATGGTTTGCTAGTTTGCTGCAACTGCAAACCATGGCGAAATGGAATGTGCTATTGGAATGCATTAGTTGTGAGCATTTAAAAGTTTTATTGTTTAGTTGTGTTTTGTCAATGTTTGTTTTGGTTAGTTTTTGCGTCACATATAATGGTTTGCTGCATAAATTTGGTATCTCTTTGCTGGTTTGCTAGTTTGCTACAACTGCAAACCATGGTGAAATTAAAGGATGGTGGCAAATTCACGATTGACCATTTTAGTGACATAAGTTATAAATAGTGATTACTTGAGTACTAAGTTTTTATAAAAGTGATCATTTAAGTGCCAGTCGCAATTACAAAGTGATCACTTGTGTTACACAAGTTTTTTAAAAAAGAACATGTTAGTGCTAAACGTCACTTAACTTGCACCTTGTTCTTACACTTTGTTCTTGTACCAGTTGGGTTGCTAGTGCATCTTCGTGCACCAGCCCATACAAGTGTTGATGCAATAAGATGTACCAGCACCCAAAATGTTCTTACAGCAGCACATATAACTAAAACCCCACAAATTCATTATAATCCACAACTTCAACCAGCAACAGCAACATTGCAGCAACAACAAAAATAAAATATACATCATAACTGACTTGCTAGCCGAAACCAACATTAGAGAAAATAATCATTACAGTACTTTCCATTAACATTGATTGATTGTTTACAAAAAAAAAAAAAAAAAAAAAAAAAAAAAAACATGTCTAACTTCACTCCCCAATCACCGAAAGTTCAGCACCCTCTTAAAAAAAAAACAATAGCAATATGCAAGCAACAACTACCATCAATGATATAATATGCAGCAGCCTCCTAAAAAACGAAAACATGAAAAGAGACCATGTCCAGCACCTTCTCATCAATCAATATTAACAACACCCCGATCTCCTTTTCCTCTTGGAGTTTTGAATTGATTCATAATCCAAGCACTCTTTCAAACTGGATGTGCAGGTTCTTTAACTGAGCTTTCTGTCACCTCCTTTTCATTTTCCTTATTTTTGACAACGGCTACTTTTGTTCTAGCACATGTCATGTGTTGGTCCATATCATCACTACTGCTCCCAATCGTTGGTTGAGATGGAACTGGTGCTAGGTTCTTTTTTTATGGTTGTTTTGCAGCTATACCCGTTGTCTTCTTCTTTGGAGCACTCTTCTTTGGCTGCACCCTTGATTCTTGAGTTGTCCCACCTTGAGAGAGAAGTACCTCCGAAGTTCTCCCAAACTACAAGAACATAATAATATTGTCAACCAAATGAATTGAAGTACAACAAATTAAATGCATGAAGCCTACAAATCTTACATTCAAAATAGTCATTCCAATACGTTCATCCGTGTAAATCTCATAATCATATTGCCTTAATCTTTTCCAAGAGTCCCTCTTGTTCGCTGTGGTACATCATTTTCAGCATTAATAAATGAGGGAGCAACATCTGCAACTTGTGCAGTTGCTCGTCTTCTCACCTGATAAACACATAACAAATGTAAATTCCAGCCCATAAAAGACAAACACAGCGATGTACAATTTATAGGATATTTTTTTCTTATTTGCTCAACAGTGGACTCAGTTGTTGTTGTTGCTGTCCTGCCCATTCCAATCCTTGTCCCTGCACTTGAGCCTACAACAGGGCCTTTTCTGGCCCTTTAGTAGGCCTTACAACAATGTATTGTATTATGATTATGACCAACTACAACGAATAATTAGACATCTACTCATTTTCATGGTGGAAACAAATGGAGAAAACTTCTCAAATTACAAGTACATGACAAAGGAAAAGCACAAGAGAAGCCAATACACATGATTAACCATCAAACTCTATCAAATAAGAACTGTAAAATTAACGAGGCAAAGATGATACTTACCTTACAGCATGGCTTTCTATTTGCCTTCAATAGGCATTACAGTAGGGCCTTCTATCCTCCCTTTAATAGGCCCAACAAGAAGCTCTTCAGTAGGTCCTGTCCCTGGCACTGAATTAGCCATTACATCTTGTTGTTGATGCTGCTTTTTCAGCTCACAACCTTTCTTATTATGCCATTCCTTGCGACAATAGGAGCATTTCATCTTTGACCTAGTCCTACTCATCCTCTGACTAGACGCCTCTTCCTGCTGCATTCTTCGTCTCTTTTTTGGCCTTCCTATTTGCTTCTTCAGTGGTAAAGGTAGAGGACTTTCATGATTTGTTGACTCCTAAAATTTGCTGCTTCTGATAGGCTATATCATGAATTGGTATGAAGCAAGGTATGAGCTTTTTTTGTACCAATTATGTAGGTAATCATATGGGTTTTTCTTGCTTCATCTGACTAGCACAAATGGCATGAGGACAGGGAATTCCATTCAGTTGCCAGACTTGGCATGAACACTTTCTTCTATCCAGGTTGACAACATACTTATCCTGATTTTGAATAATCTCATATCAATTATCTACATTCCAAACTGGATGGCAGAACCTACTAGCAGCAATGTTTGCATCCAATCTCTTTACAATCCTAGGGCCACAGTCTCTACTCCATTTCGTAGCCTCATCTCTTTGCCTATGCAGTCTAGCCATAACCATAACTCAAATATCATCAAGCATGCTGATGATTGGTTTGCACTGCCTCTAAAATTTTGTCATTAAAAGCTTCACTGAGGTTGTTATCAATGATATCGCATTTGAACTCTTTGTTGAAGAAAGCCCGACACCAATGCTTAGCTTATGTCTGGAAGAGTGCATCAAAACCTTCCTTGGTCAGCTACAACCTTGTTTGGCTAATCTGAAATCAGTAATGTTCGTACTCTTTGCTATTTGCCAGAACTGCTTATGCAGCCTATCTCCTTTGAAGTTCCTTAGCAAGTTTGCATATATGTGCCTCGTGCACATTCTATGCTCAGCATGTGGCATCAACTCAGCCAATGCAGGAATAAGTCCCTACAAAAATTCAAACCAATAAATACAAGTCAGAAAAAATATGCAAGTGATTAATATTAAAATGGAGTAAATTAATTGACAATGAAATTACCTTCTGTTGGTCGCTCATGAATACCCATCCTCCCCCCTCGGTTATCTCAAGGTCAGCCATTAAATTTTTTAGGAACCAGGACCAAATATCCTTGTTCTCTATCTTCACCATAGCCCAAGCTATCGGGAACATTTGATTATTGGCATCTCCCCCCACAGTAGCCAACAACTCTCCCTTGCATAAACCTTTAGAAAGCATCCATCCAATCATATAACTTTTCTACAACTAGCCAAGAAGCCCCGTTTGCATGCATCAAAATAGATATAAAATCCATCAAATCTAGGCTCAAGATCAAGGAGTAGCCTCTCCACAACCTCTACATATACCCTACTAGATGGGTTTTGAAACATGCATTCACCAGCATAATCTCATACATGCGCATATTCTTCCTTATACCCACCCATCAATATCTTCATCACCCTCATCTTAACTCTCTTACATTGATTCATCGACACATTAACCCCCACTTGCTCCTTCACTAACTATTGAAATTGAGGACTCTTGATCTCGGGCATTGCTTTAATAGTATTGAAAAAATGCTTTAATAACCAAGCCTACGTCCACTCTCTCGCATTGACAGCCCACCGGCTGGATTTCACTATGAATCAAAAGAGTCGTTACAATATTACATCCTTGATTCCACAATGTAGAGACTCTACTACACTTCCTCAAGGCTTCATAAATGTCTAGACTCTCTTTTGAGTACAAACTTTTCCCTCAACAATTGAATCAACAAAGAACAAGGAGATTCAGACTTTGAAATTTTTCTATCGCACGCACACTCGAGTAACTAGAACGCCTTCCTTAAATACTCCTCAATGCCTTCATAGCCGTTGGCACCTTCCAAAGGAGTTCCTTCCAATATTCCCATTGGATAAAATTAATTAGGAAGATCTCGAGTTACCAAAAGAATGTGAGGATAGCCCACCAATCATGCTCGCCCATATAACCGGGATCTAGGTTTCCATAAATAGAACCTTCCATGTATGATTTGCTAATCAACGGATCAAACTTACTCGATTTAATTTAAAAACGAATAAGAGATCTTGAGATGCTATCTCCAGCCGTGAGAACTTCTTTAACCGCTAGAATCAAATCCTTATACGAATCTGGATAAGTCTTTGCTTCGACGGTCTAGAAACAGTCAGTGATGGCAGATTTTAAGTCTTAAGTCTGACGGACTAACGGTCTTCAGACTTTGATGAAAGAGTCTTCTAATCTTCAGACTAGACTGATGGAAACGTTTTGTCAGCTTCAAAACAAGTAGGGAAGTTTTCTCCAACAGTCTCCCCCTTTTTTATGGTAACAAAACTTTCCTGCAGATTTGGATATGGATACCTTTGACCTGCAAGACAATACTTAAGCAAATAGGAATATCTCATAAAAATAAATGGATTAGTTTTGAGATAGAATCGAATCTGCATCCACAGAAAATGGGTTAGTCCTGCAAAAACAACTATCTTTGCCAAGAATACCACAATGCTTAAGATACTGCAAGCCTGCAACCATTAAACGAAAACAGTTCAAACAATCCAAACCAAAGTGCATAGTCATCCAAAGTCTAAACAAACCAATCCAGTCCAAACCAAAAATTAAAATCTAAGCCAAATCAGCACCAACTTCTCCCCCTTTTTGTCAGCATTAAAAAGGTAGAGAAGAAAACAAAGAGAGATTAATTCAAGATTGTTTAGGAACGCGAATGAGCTAGAAATCTCCCATCGACTTGACAGTTTCCTCCAGCTTTCTCAGATCCTCCTTCAGTTGCGCTACTTCCTCACCCTTGACATTTGCTTGAACTTAAATAGAAAGGGCTTGAATTTGATCGAGCAAAGAAACTGAAGAAACTTGAGCAGCTTGCTGCATAGTCTGAAATTCGCATCCCAGGCATAAATCTATCCTCTCAACTCCATAAGAACATCAAGCAACCTTTTAAAATCTGTTGAGTTGTCAGTTTGAGTGCTTGCTTCAGCATGATTAGTTTGTGGAGTATTAGCAGATAATGGGATTTCAACATGAGCACCCAGACTTGGAGAAGACAAGTCAACATCTTCTTCAGGAAATTGAGACATATATACTTCTTCTGGGTCTGTAGGAGAACGACTAACACCATCACTAGTGAAAGCAAGTGAAGAGGTACCTCTTTTCTCAGCGGCTCCCCTTGTATCAATGCCTTCAGCTGGAGAGAAGTACTCTTCATGCTCTGTTTCCTCCTCAATGGCATGATTACAGTGTTCTCCACTTGGTTCGTCTTCTACAGTTCGTGCTTCGTCTGCTTCTTTCCTCATTGATTCCCTCTCTTCACTTCTTTTCTCAGCTTATTCTCTTTCTTGATTCTCTCTATCCTCTATCTCTGTAATAGGCTATACCACTTAAAGCAAGAGCAGAAATGGTGACATCTTCCTCATCTCCTTCATCCTGCAAGATGAGTGCTCTCTTTTTCCTTGAAGGAACTGACATAGGCTCTTTGCCTTTTCTCTTTGCAGCCACAAGATCTTGTCGAGTCTTGACAGGGGTCTTTTCCTTAAAACGCTCTAAAGCCTTGTTCAGTTCTTTCAAACGCATTTTTGAAATCATCTTCAGTCCTATCACGATTTGATCACAGGTGTGAGTGCACAGAGTCTTAGGAGGCTGAATGTTGAGATGTATGAACAAACGAGTAATAAGAGCCGAATAAGGAAGCTGTCCCTTGTCATTGACCATCGATCTGTACATATGAAACATGATAGTGTGCGGCAGAGAAAGCTTTTCACCGAGTTGATAGCATACATCAACTTTGCTTCGAGTTGGAGACATCGCCTTTGATGTGGACTTGGGTCTAAGACAGTTGATAACAATCTTATGTAGCAAGATATTTGAGGCATTCATCCTCAAGTACGAAATTCGACCTTCTGCCATTCTGTCTCGAACAAGCTCCACAGTCGCACGACCAATAGACACACTTATTGATCGAAACATCCCTCTTTCTACTCCAATCACATCGGCCGAATGTCCATGTCCACCACATAGTCTTGGTCTCTAACATCGAAAGAGAATCTATTCGCATCCAAAAGCTTAGGTTGGAATAGAAATATGCAAAGTAAGTTCGGATAGACAATTGTTGTCTCGAGCAAAATCTCTCTAGTTGAAGTAATGAAAATTTCTCCCTTAGCTTCACATTTAGGGAATCGAGAAAATCAAAATCCACACTTCTTGGGTTCATTACCCAAAACGCTTCAGCAATTTAGAGTACAGTCACGTATGTTCCTTAGAGCGAAACAAATCTACCCTTCTTCCTCGAATATTTGCGGCAATACCCATTCTAGGCTTGAAATTTGCAAACATCTTTTCATCGTCATTCGTTCCATCAAACTGATTAGGACCCCCAAAACTTGGATCACTAGGGAAATTTGCGAAAGCTTTTTCTGCCGACCCGGCAGGAGCAATCCCTAAATGTTCCATCGTTTGTAAAAAATGGGTTTCATTTCTATACCCCTTTTTCTTTCATAAATTCGACAATGAATGTCATCGGAGAACCTCCTTCCTTTAGGGCAGAGTAGAGCTTGAAAGTAAACGCAGGTTTGAGAGTTCTTACAGGATCGACATCCTCCAAAATTTCCTTCTCCTCTTGGAGTTGCGGAACATTCTGAGGACTATCTTGACGCGGTTGAGAATGTTGTGGACTCTGCTGTTGCCTTGACAAATCTTCTTCCTCGATAAGGTCAAAATGCGTAGATCCCTCACGCACATGTCATGGTCCCCCGCTTGCAATCCTTGAAAATTTTCTTTGGAATGACATTGTTGAGAGAGTTTCCAAACTCGATTCGCGAGAAAGATGAAAACTTTAAAGATTAAACTCGAGAGAGAAAGTAAAAAGTGAAGTCTTTTGCCTTTAGGGTTTGTGAAGAAGACAAACAGTATATAAAGCAAGTGAAACGAGGTATACGAATCGTTGGAAGAGAAATTCCTTTTTAAAATTAACTGCCTTTTCGAAAAAATGGATAACTGTCATTTCAAAAAGATAACTTCCTTTTCGAAAATAATTTCCATAATTTCAATGAACTTGGGAAGATAACATCAATCGGTTACTAATTAATAAACAATCGTACCCTTTCGAGATTTTATCCAAAAATATATTGTTAGAACAGAAATGACTTACAGTCTTGATCCTTGAACTTCGAATCGAGCGTCTTTAGACTTTTATCCCTAAGTCTGAGCTTCTTCAGACTTTAGGATATTAAGTCTGGATCGAATAGATTCAAATAGATTTTTCTCCAGTGGCTTTGTGAAAATATCTGCCAGCTGATTCTTCGAGGCAATAAATTGAATTGAGACTTCTCCATTTTGAACTTGGTCTCTAATAAAGTGATGTCGAATCTCTATATGCTTTACTCTTGAATGAAGAATTGAATTCTTAGTGAGATTAATTGCGCTGGTGTTATCACATTTGATCTCTATGCATGAGTCTTCGATTCCAAAGTCTCTTAGTTGTTGTTTTATCCATAAGATTTGAGAACAACAACTTTCAAGAGCCACATATTCTGCTTCTGCTGTTGAAAGAGCTACTGTACTTTGCTTCCTCGAAAACCAAGATATTGTCCTGTTTCCAAGTAATTGACAAGTACCGGAAGTACTCTTTCTATCAACTCTGCATCCCACCAGATTTGCGTCTGAGTATCCAAGGAGAGTAAAGTCTCCTTCTTTAGGTTACCACAGACCTAATTTAGATGTTGTGGCAACGTATTTGATGATGTGTTTCGCAGCGCTTAGATGAGATTCTTTGGGATCGGTTTGAAATCTGGCACAAATGCAAACACTAAACAAAATGTCAGGTCTTGAAGCAGTAAGATAAAGAAGTGAACCAATTATTCTCCTGTATAACTTCTTGTCGACTTTCTTTCCTCCTCATCTTTATCCAGTTTCGAAGAACTTGACATTGGAATATCAGTCTTTTTGCAATTCTCCAAACTAAACTTTTTGACAAGTTCTTTTGCATATTTTTCTTGGTGAATGAAAATTCCTTCCTTTAGTTGTTTTACTTGTAGTCCAAGAAACAAGGATACTTCACCCATCATGCTCATCTCGAACTCATCATGCATAGACTTAGAGAATTTCTTGCACAGATTTTCGTTAGGTGATCCAAAAATGATATCATCAACGTAGATTTGAACAAGTAGAAAGTTTTTATTTTCCTTTTTAATAAACAGAGTAATATCCACTTTACCTTTGACAAAGCCATTTTGGATTAGAAAATTACTTAACCTGTCATACCAAGCTCAAGGAGCTTGTTTTAAGCCATACAGCGCCTTTTTCAGTCTGAAAACAGAGTCTGGTTTCCTTGGGTCTTCAAAACCAGGAGGTTGTTCCACATAGACTTCTTCTTGGATAAATCCATTTAGAAATGCACTTTTGACGTCCATTTGGAATAACTTGAAATTCTTATAACAAGTAAAAGTAAGTAATAATCTAATTGCTTCTAACATTGCTACCGGTGCGTAAGTCTCATCATAATCAATCCATTCTTCTTGCGTATATCATTTGGCCACGAGTCTTACTTTGTTTCTTATAACCTTTCCTTTCTCGTCCATTTTGTTCCTGAAAACCCATTTAGCTCCTATAACAGATTTACCTTTTGGTTTAGGAGTTAATTCCCAAACGTCATTGATTCGAACTGCTCGAGTTCTTCTTGCATAGCTTCAATCCAGCTTTCATCGCTTAAAGCTTCTTCTATGCTTTTGGGTTTTATTTCAGAAATAAGAGCCACAGCACTAGACTCTTCATACCTTTTGGATCTTGTACGAATCCCTTCATCAATGTTACCAATAATGAATTCTTTAGAATGACTAGACTTGTGCTTCCAGTTGCTGGTTGGTCTAACAAATTGCTAAGCTTTTTCTTCATTTGATTCTTCAATATTCGTTTGTTGTTGTCCTTCTGAAGTCTGAGCTGCTTCAGGGGAAGTAGACTTTGTAGGGTCTCGGAGCAGTTCGATTCTTCGATTGAGTCCGAATTGATTGATCTTGAAATTTGACATTCATTGATTCTTCCACAGACTGAGTCTTCTTGTTGTATACTCTGTAAGCTTTGCTGGTAGTTGAATATCCAAGGAAGATTCATTCGTCTGATTTTTCTTCAAACTTACCAATTCGATCATTTGCATTTTTCAATATAAAACATTTACAACCAAACACATGAAAATAGGAAACGATTGGCTTCTTTCCTTTGAACAACTCATAGGGAGTTTTCTCCAGAATTGGCCTTAGGAAAACTCTATTAATAACATAAAATGCTGTAGAAACAACTTCAGCCCAAAACGAGAAGAAATGTTGCTTTCAATTAAAAGAGTTCTAGCCATTTCTTGCAACGATCTATTCTTCATTTCCACAACTCCATTTTGTTTGGGAGTGTATGGAGATGAGAACATATGCTGAAAACCAGATTCATCACAGAATTTAGCAAAGTCTTGATTTTCAAACTCACCTCCATAGTCTGTCTGTATGCTTGAAATAACATACCATTTCTCATTCTATACTTTCTTAGCAAACTTTTCAAAATAAGAAAAAGTTTCAAACTTTCTTGAAAGAAAGTATGCCCAAGTGAATCGTGAATAATCATCCACAATTACTAGACAATATTTCTTTCCACCAATGCTTTGAGTTTTAGTAGGCCCAAAGAGATCCATATGTAGGAGCTGCAAAACACGATTAGTAGAAACTTGATTTATTGGTTTAAAAGAACTTCTAACATATTTTCCTAACACACATGGTGTGCATAATTCAGACTTTTGATATGTCAGGTTGGGTAGTCCACGAACAAGCTTCTTTGAGGAGATCTTGGCAATTTGCTTCATATTAATATGACCAAGTTTCCAATGCCAGAGATTTGCTTCATCTTGAATTGAGATTAGACATTGAGATTTTTCTGAATTGATATCCAGAAGATAAATATTCCTATGTCTTCGTCCCATGAAAGTTTGAGTGAAGTCTTTACTGGTCCCCAAACATATTCCTTCTTGAAAGTTAATTCTGAAGCATGTGTCGCAGAGTTGACTCGATGCTCAGCAAGTTGTAATTGAGTCCTTTTACTAATAAAACATTGTTTATTATGAGACTTTCAATTTTTACTGTTCCACAACCAACAATTTTTCCTTTGTTGTTTCCATCAAAAGATAATTTTCCACCATTCATTTGCTTAAGCTTTATAAAACATCTTGAATCTCCTATCATATGCCTTGAACATCCACTATCTAAGTACCATTTAACATTTTTCTTGATAGTGATCTGCATTCAAAAAAAGAACTCAAGCTTTCTTTGGTACCCACACTTTCTTGGGTCCAATTGAGTTAGTGCAATATACGGTTTTTACCCAATCTTTCTTAATAGGCCTCCAAACCATAGGACATTCTTTCCAAAAGTGTTCTGAGCTATTGTACTTAGAACATTTAAGAGCACTACGGCCAACAGGTTTTATAAAGAATTTTTGAAAATGATTTTTATAAAATTCTTTTGTAGGTCTTTGTTTGATTCTTTCTTTTACCTTTGGAAAATCGATTAGAGGAGTGGTTTCGAAGTCATTCACAAACCTGATTTGTTAAAGTAAGGTCTTTGTGCTGAAAGAATATTTTCTAATTTCTCAGATCCTATAGAAAACCTTTTTAAGATATTTGAAATGTCAATTTTTAAAAAAGTATTTTCTTTTGAAAGAGATTCTGCATTTTCTTTCAAAGTAATAAAGTTTTTATTTAAATTTTCGAACTTTTCTTTCCAAACAAACTCTCATTGCCTTAGTATCGACTTTTCCCTTTTTAGTTTGGAAATCCTCTTAAGAGAGGTTTTGAGACTAAGACACAGTTCATCAATATATTTAGAGACTTTAGTAGGAATTTTTAAGTTACTTACCTCGATTTCACTGTCTGAGTCTGAATCTGTCTCAAAGTCTTAATCTGATTCTGATTTTTCCATTAAGCAAATATTAGCACAATCATCTTCACTTTCTTCGCATTCGGTATCACTCCAAGTTTCTGCTTTAAGTGCCTTCCTATATTTTTCAAATTTTCCTTTCTTTCTCTTCAGCAAGGGACAGTTGGGTCTGATGTGTCCCTTTTTCTTGCATTCAAAACAGATCACATCTTTATTAGATTCATCATCCTCAGCAGATTTATTTTAAAACTTTTGAGAACTTTGTTTCTTCCAATTGAATCTCTTTCCCTTTCTGTTTAGCTTTCTGAATCTTCTTATCATGAGGGCGAGTTCTTCATCATCCATATCGTCTTCAAAATCTGTAACATCAAAATCATCATTAGATTTTAAAGTAATAGATTTTTTACCTTTGGGATCTTCTTCCTCATTAATTTACTCCACTTCATAGGATTGAAATGTGCCAATCAATTCGTCAACGGAGAGTGGCATGATTCTTTGAGTTTCCCTTATTGACGTCTTTACGTGATTCCAATCTTTGGAAAGTCAACGCAACAATTTGTTAACCTTCATAGGTCCTGAGATTGGTTGACCTTGATATTCAAGACCATTCACAATTTTTGTAAAACGACTAAACATGTCAGTGATAGAATCTCCTGGCTTCATCTTGAAGGCTTCATATTGATCGAGCAAAATATTGATTTTGGTTTCTTTCACTCGAGATGTTCCTTCATAGGTAATGTACAGCCTATCCCAGACTTCTTTAGCTGTTTCACAAGAGAATATTATGTTATACTCAGTAAGAGATAATGCACAATATAAAGAATAAATTACTTTTGCATCAAGAGCTTGTCTCTTGGTTATCTCTTCTTGAGTCATGTCGCTAGCCTCTGCAGCTTCTTTTCCTCTTTCTAAGACTGTTGGAGCTTTAGGAATGATTCATTTGTCTACCACATCCCATTCCCGAGGATCTTTCGATCTTAGGAATGCTTTCATCTTGTTTTTCCATATGTTGTATTCCTTTCCATCGAAATAAGGCAGTCTGGTGTTGCTTTGCCCTTCAACCAAACCTGGAGCCAACATACTAGTCATGGATCTTTAACTCTGAAGTAAAAACACTTCAATGAAATGAATACACAGCTCTGATACCAATTGAAAGTGCTAGTATGTGCACCTAGAGGGGGCTGAATAGGTGCTTAAACTAAATTTCGCGAAATATAAGATAAGATCTTACTTTTGACCTGAGTCCGGTAAACAATAGACTCTATAAGGAAATCACATTCATGCAAATAAAGTTACGAACTGAATTAAATAGATCAGGGAAGAGAAAAAGAACACGAAGTTTTATAGTGATTCGGCTTAATCCAAGCCTACGTCCACTCTCCCGCACTAACAGCCCACCGGCTAGATTTCACTATGAATCAAAAGAGTCGTTACAATATTACGTCATTGATTCTACAGTGTAGAGACTCTAATACACTTACTCAAGGCTTCACAAATGTCTAGACTCTCTTTTGAGTACAAACTTTCCACTCAACAATTGAATCAGCAAAGAACAAGGAGATTCAAACTTTGAAATTTTTCTATCGCACGCACACTCGAGTAACTAGAACATTTTCCTTAAATACTCCTCCATGCCTCCATAGCCATTGGCACCTTCCAAAGGAGTTCCTTCCAATATTCTCGTTGGATAGAATCAATTAGGAAGATCTCGAGTTACCAAAGGAATGTGAGGATAGCCCACCAATCCTGCTCGCCCATACAACCGGGATCTAGGTTTCCATAAGTAGAACCTTCCATGTATGATTTGCTAATCAACGGATCAACCTTACTCGATTTAATTTAAAAACGAATAAGAGATCTTGAGATGCTATCTCCAGCCGTGAGAACTTCTTTAACCGCTAGAATCAAATCCTTATACAAATCTGGATAAGTCTTTGCTTCAACGGTTTAGAAACAGTCAGTGAGGGCAGACTTTAAGTCTTGAGTTTAACGGATTGACGGTCTTCAAACTTTGACGAAAGAGTCTTCTAATCTTCAGACTAGACTGATGGAAACGTTTTGTCAGCTTCAAAACAAGTAAGGAAATTTTCTCTAACAATGTGCACTAGAATGGGGGGTTCAAGGGCAAAAACCTCCTACTCTAGGCAATTGAAGGACAACAAGTCGATGCTACTTAGGCCTGCTATGGCCAATGGGCTAAGTCCTACCGAATCAATAAGGTTACCATCCCACAAATTTTGAAAGAATGGAGGTGCCTTACCAAGTTGGTAATTCCTCCTCCTAAAAAAATTTAGTTGGAACCTAAAACAATTGATTGCATGTTCATCGGTTATGCTCAAAATAGCACTTATACAAATTTTCAATTCACAAATTTGAAAATGTGAAAATCCATGCCAACAATATCCTAGAATTAATAGATTCTGAATTTTGCGAGGATATATATCTTGGGAAAAAAAATCAAGATGAACCTTCTCAAAAGAGACTTAGAAAATCAAAATTTGAGAAGGACAAAGTTGAGGTCGAAGAGCCAAACTTCGGAGGAGCAAAAGGCCGCAGATCGAAAAATGTTTCAAACCTAAATTTTTGACATAGACATTAGAAGCCTCAAATGTTTTAATACCTCTAATAACAATAACAACAGTTAGGATATCTATTGTTATAACTTTGCTATACAATTTGCACAGATTCTAATGAATCGAAATCAACAAGTGAATATGTTAGGTGTCTCGGTAATGTTAAAATCCTCAGAGAAATCTTCAATAGTGCACTCCACAATGAAATTTGAGTTTACTAGTTAATGTGCTAAAGAAGCAAAGTGGCTTCGAAATGTTTTAGAGGATGTTTGGTTATGGCCAAAACCTATGCTTGTGTTATGCAATAACCGTAACAATTAAGCAACAATTGCAATGGCTAAAAATGTGATATGTAACGGTAAGTTTAGATACATCCATCAAAGATATAATATTGTAAGGGTTGCTCTTAAATGGAATAATATCTTTAGACTTTGTAAAGTCAATAGAATTCATTGCAAATCTGTTAACAAAAAGGTTTGTTAAGAGAGCAAGTAAACTGCGTATTGAGGGGAGTAGGGTTAAAAGTCTAAACTTAATAAAAAGACTCCAATGTGGAAATCTAACCCAACAATTAGAGATCCCATGGACTAGATTCAATTGGGCAATGCAAATTTTGAAAACTTTAGTATGAGCATTGTCTCACATTCGTACAATGCAATAGTGTTTCCAACAGTGTTTTAAGAGTACATTTATATGTTTAATGATTCATATAGCTTGGACTACAATATCCTAGTAAGGTATGGTAGGATATCTTCGATAAAAACATACATATATGTGTAGAGCCGACCAACTCTATGAAAAATCTTAAAGGATGCATGAATCCTGAGAGGTTCAAGATTGAAAGAATAAACACAATTGAGAACCAATCTTGAATCGAAGAGACTCTATGTGAGGTTTTTTTGTCTTGGCTTACACAAATAATTAGCCATTCAAGACTTAGTCCATCCACTAGTTAAAGTAAGTTCGATAAGCTTTCACTAAAGAAGGTTCTTAGAGAAAGCTACTATTTTGATACAATACATTTCCACAAGCACACTTAGAATTCTTTAAGTCAAAAAAAATTTTGTTGATCATTAATGTGGGGGATTGTTATAATTATGAGTTAATGGCTTGATAAAAGTGTCTTTAAAGTTATGTCTATGTCCATTTAGTTTTCTACAACAGTTATGTCTCTTCGTATAATGTCCTTTCAATTTTATGCAACAGTTATGTCTCTTAAGATCATGTCCTTTCAATTTTCTGCAACATTATATTATGTCTCCTACAACATGTGACTCATCTACTACCAAACTAACACGACCTTCTCAAGATGAACCTTAAGAGGGGTTTACATAATGCTAGGTGGATGCAAATAATCCTCTCGTAAGATGGCACCTCCAGTTAGCACAAGTTATCACAAGCCATACCAGTTGCAACTTTGTTTATCTCATTCATTCATGATTATTTCAGAGTCACCATTAACATGACTACTGGGCTGGTTAGAGCATGATGAAGTGTGATAGACCATTTTACCTTTGTGAATCAGAGAATTGAGTATGGAAATTTGGTTACGCTAGATAAAATTAAAAGTCTATGGATTTGTACCTTTTTCTCCTTTAAGGAAAACCTTTGATATGCAATCTTAATTGATTTTATTTCCTAAACATGCAAATTTATGTGGTCATGCATAAGGGCATATGCAATAAAAACTGAAGCAATGTGAAAATAACGCAAACCGTATCAGGCAAAATTAGTACAAACCTTGTTATTTCGTCCTGGGACGGAATTTCCGTGACTTATGCATAAGAGTAAACCTGCATTAGTCTGAAAAATGGAAATTCTCTAGATTTATGTGATGAGAAGTATATTCTAAGTGAGATACAACAAAACTAGTGAGAAAACTAAACTAATCTTATCATGAAATGCGAGAGACGCCCAAATGCATCTTAAATGTCTAAACTCCGGCGAGCAAGCAATGTAGGCGAAAATCGACATTTATTCATCTTTCTTTTTAGTAACCCTAGGCGGAAAATAACAAATCTTAATCGGATGGAAAAATGCCTAATCGAGTATAAGGCTCGCTCGCGAAAAGCGCGTAACTTTCTTGATGGTAAGTGTACCAACGAAAGATCCAAAAACGGGTAATCCGCTCATATCACAAACCCCAAGAAACACGAGACTTTGAACCCAAGTTGCTCTCCTTTACCCGGGACGGCCGATGTGGGCGGCGTGCGAAAGCGAAGAGGACCATTTCAAAACTTGAGGAAGGGGAATGCGTCGGAGTAACGAACCGGATTGACGACGAGCGTCGCCAATTCCTCAAGCTTTCTGAAGATTTTTCTTTCTCGTTCTCACGATATGTTCTCTCTATCTCTCCTTTTCTTGTTCTTGACCTCTCTCCCCTTCGCTCTTGGCAACTTCTCTTTCCCTTCTTCTATTTTTTTCCCTCGTTCGTCGTTTCTTCTCCATTCTGGCCACAACTTGAATTTTGTCCCCTCATCCTTTATTTTATTTTTCAGCCCCCGTTCCCCTTCCCCCCCTTCTCTCTCGACATGGGCCTATGCCCTGTACTTGAATCCTAAATCTGCCCCAATTAACCTTCCATCCAAATCTCTTGATAATCGAGAGAGATGGAAAACTTCTAAGCATGGACTGTTCTAGAGTCTTGAGCAAAGTGTCTCGAGCATGAGCTCTCCGACCACAGAAGATGGAAGACTCTACAACACAAGAGATTGAAGATTAAGCGCAAAGACCCCCAAGTGAGACAGTAGGAAAATCCTCTTGAGAGTACGAACAATTGAAAATAGCCAACTCTAATTACTCTAATTTTTACTGAATTTCAAACCCGATAAGACATAGTTTGGGCTAACATGGAAATTCATATCCAAGAATTCATCTCCAAATGACATTTTCTTGGATATGAACTTTGAGAAAGAAACTAGAATAATGACATGTAAATGCCATATCACTAAGGCTGATTTTAGACGGAAGGTTTACGAAGCCAGATATGAGGCTCAAGTAAAAACTGATAATTTTTTATGAGATAAAAAAAAATTAGGGTAAAATTGAAACTGAACCAAAAGTTATGATTATTTATAAGATGAAAAAACATTTAAAGATAGAACCGGGACTGGAGAAGGAAAAAAAAAAAGAGGGCTAAGAAGGAAATTAGAAATTCGTAAATCTTCATTTGGAAGACTGGAAATGAAAAATGACTTTTACATCGGCTTCATTCATCTTTCACACGCGAGGTTTTCCTCGAGGTTTTCCTCGATGGGTAAGCGAGTGCGAATATGAAAATGAAAGCGACCAGTACGTGGAGAAGGCGGAGGAGAACGCCTGTCGTTGGTTAAGGATGCACGGTCCGCTCCGCGGCATGTACGTTTATGATTCTTTAATAGAAATAAATCAGAAAAAGGGACATTTTGCCGCCATTTTGAAATAATTAAAAATCACCGAAGTAATGTCTAAACCTAATGATTCAAGGTGAAGATAAAATATTTTGGAATGATAAATATCTTTTTTTAAATTGTTTCAACAAGTAGATCAAGAATAAGGAGTCCAGATATATTCTAAGTAAAGACTATTTTATCGTGCAATGTTGAGTTAAATAAGGTACCCATGAGACTCCCCCTCTAGCCCCAAATGACGTTATTAGATAGAAAATCCAGAGACTGATTTATGTATGTGTATGATATGTTATGTACCATTTCTTGTTTCAAAATATTATAGTCAAGACCGAGAGAGGGTGCAAAAAACCGAAAGAAATCCCTTATTTAGTGTTCCTCCTAGATACATGGCTCACATACCTAGCTCAACAGGAAAACAATCGAATCAAGGGTCCGGAGGAGAATTAGCCATTCAATTTTGTGAGCTAATCGAGACCGAAATCGGAAAAAGAGATACGTACTCGGTAACCACTTTTTTTTTTGGTTCAAAACGGGAACCACGTTCTTTTTTTTCCTCTTTTTTTCGGTCAAACATACGGGAACCGCGTTCATCGCTTTTGGTTTTGCATGCCAATATAAAATTTTCATTTTTCAAAGCATCTCAAATTCCGCCTGCGTTTCTAGACAAAGAATTCTAACTTCTTTTAAATGTGGACCGAAGAAGCACAACGGATGCCCTTTGACCTTCTAGTTTGTTTTGTTTTTGGTCAGAAATTTCTTCCTAGATTTCTAGGCTAGGACAAAAAAAAAAAAAAAAAAAGCAAATTTTTCAATTGCTTTTATTTTGCTCATTAAATTAAAGCTCTTTTTATTTCACAAAAAATGAATAATTTGAAAAAAAATAATTAATTACTTGTATTACGAGAAATAATTAGTTAACACAAAATGTTTTCATTGTTAGCAATAATTTATATTTAAATGTTTTTTTGGACAATGAAAATATTTTTCGTTCATTCATTTTTATAAACGATATAAGCAATAATTTTTAAGAATATATTTCCCAAATCATTTCCTTTTCGTGAAACAAATAGAATCGGGTTAGCTTTTGTCAGCTAGAGCCAGAATTCCGTTCTGCTTTTGCTAAGCCCAACAAAGAATATCTTCTTATATTTAATCCAAATTCACACTAAGTGACAGGATCAATCGATCCTTCATCAGACATAAAGAGAATTAATAGTTGTGATATGTATTATATTGAAATGTAATGCACCATCAAAATCTTTGTTGGTCCTTCTCGATTCACGAAAGAAATCCCATGGATCCTATTGAGAAACTGTCTAAATTTATCAGATAAATTCAAGATTTTGATCTAGCACCCTAATGTTCATTTCCAAATATATTTGATACTCAAGAAAATAACAATTGTGCATCGCACGTATCATGTCCCGAACATGTTATGATGTCACCTTCAAGGTAGGTACTAAGTCTGAGATCTAATGTTACGGAATTGTGTAGACATAAATGTAAAATTTTAAGCAATTATTGACAACTAATCTAAAAACTGAAGATATTAGATTAAAGTATATTTAATAAAAAAATTAAAATAGACATACGTAAAATGTTTTATTGATATTGATGATTAACTTCATAAAAAATTTGGCTTCTCGTACATGCTCCTAAATTTGAGAGGCACGACGTGAGAGGGAAGAGGCTCTCGGAATAATTGTCATTGTATATAACTTTTTTGATGACAGATATGTATTTAATCCAAAGTATGCAATTCAACAATCTTGTGAATCACAAGATCCCAATTAAGATGCTTTTTCTAGCATTTTTCCATTTAGACGTACGTAGGATTATATAAACATAAGATGATTTAAGTGGTATGATTCGGCCATGATCTTCTGGGCTGAGAAATCTCTTCCTTTATTTTCTAGGCAACAAAAAGGTAGATTTCAATTGTTTTTTGTTTTGTGAGATTTTTGTAACACCATTATCAACTGTTCTAAAAGTTTAAATTGTTAAATGAAAGTATGGTTTATTATTTAAATATTCTAACACTCCCCTCTCACGCTTAGTCTAAGGAGTGATTTGTTATTTAAATATTTTTACACTCCTCACCCCCCAACACCTAGTTTGGTTTTTTTTTTTTTTTTTTTTTTTTTTTGTGCGCCTAGAACTAAGAATGAAAATTTAATTAGGGAGGCAAATGGCTCTTGAAAAGATTCGAATTTAGGACCTCAATTTTGATATCATGTAAAATTTTGTAGGACCATTGCCAATCGTTCTAAAAATTTAAGCCGTTAGATAAAGACTGTGATTTGTTATTTAAATATTCTAACAAATTTGCTTATCAAATTAAAAAGGATTAGCTTTTCACGGCTAGATCCAAAATTCTATTGTGCTTTCACTCTTGTAAGTGTCATAGTTGTACTCGTTCAACCTTGTTTTTCTGAGCAGTGACAGTGTTTTGGATGTTGAACCTAGGTGCGCAGCACCAAAAGGCAAAGCAGTAGCAATAGATGGAGATATCAGTGTATGCTCATAACTGAAGACGGATTCCATGATCAGCCGCCGATTATGGTTTGAAGAAATCTCATGTCTACTAACCTTATTTTGATGATTCCTCTTGTTATTTAGAGCAAGTTTTGATCTGAAGTTGTTTAGGATTTGTCTCAATTTACAGTCGGACTGTCCGTGGAAATAAATGAAATTTTATATTGACAAAGAAAAATATCCGGATTCGCACGAAGCGCAAATATGAAATGAAAGTGACAAGCCCGTGAGTGGAGGCGATCCTACGAAAACTATAAAATTTCCGGTCGTCTTCGTCTTCGCTTTTCCCCTTAATCTGAGGAAGGATATTTGGTAATGGAAGAAAGGCAGGTTGAGTCCACCGTTGTGGGCGGGCGGTCGGAATGTGGCCGGTTGATTTTGCGCCACATTCTCTCTCTCTCTCTCTCTCTCTCTCCCTCTCTCTCTCTTATATGTACCCGTGCCCTTCTTCTGATCTGTACCAAAGAGACATGGGTAGTAACAGAGACCGCCATGGCCGCCGCTGCTGCCGTCTCCTCCCTCTCTTCCCATTGATCCTGTGCCTGCTGTCACGTCCGCTTGCGGCCAGCATGTCGGGCAAGGAGGGCCGGGGAACGCCTGACGTCGTTGTCGGATATGGATACACGGTCCGGTCGGCAGCCATCGACCCGTCAGGAACGACGTTGACTGCCCAGCTCCGCCTCATCAACCGGACCTCTGTCTACGGTACCGACATAGAGAATCTCCGCCTTGTCGCCAGGTCAGAGCATAATATATGTGTATATAATATCGATTTGCTATTGTTAAGACAAGCCCGTCTTTCCTCTTTTTCCTTTCCCGAAATTGTAATTGGCCCGATCAAATATATAAATGTGTGAAACGGGAAATATTTTGAAATTTGAATTTTTTTTTCTTGAGCTAATACAACCATAAACCCTAAATTGATACATCCATACTACATTTACCCCAAATTAGTTTTTGTGTCACCAAAAACTTTCAATGGATAGACCCGTATCACACTCAACTATACTAATCTTTATGTCACAAAAAATCTTAAACCGGTAAACTCATGCCTCATTTACTCTAAAGTGATATGTCTATTCCACATTTACCCTAACTTGTAGTAAATCTAAGATTTTTTTGGGATTAAATGAGGCACGGTGCACCAATTCGGGATAAACATGGCACGAGTGCACCGGTTTAAGATTTTTCAATGACACAAAATTAGTTTTGGAGTAGATGTGACAAGGTACCTTGTCCGACCTCTTGTCGAAGACGGAAAAAATATCAATTCATGGTTTCGTACGGACCACCTCGATTCCAACCTCCTCCACTAATCCCAAAACCTTGTGAGCCATCAATTATGAATAAGGGCCCCATTCATTTCACTAAAAATAACTTTCAAAAATAATTTTAAATTTTTTATGTTCAATTCACAAAAAATGAATTAATTGGAGAAAACATTTTTCTTGAAGGGGAAAAGTCTTGTAAGATAGGGGAAAATGTTATCTTCTTTTGAGAAAGAAGAAAACATTTTTTCACTCACTTTCGTATCTTACACCCATGTTAACCTTTTTATCTTTCTTTTTCTTTTTTCTTTTTTCATTTTAAAAAATCGAATTTTTAATTCTTTTTCTTTTTCCTTTTTTTCTCTTTTTATTTTTTTCTTTCTTTTCCTTTCTTTTTTTAGTTTTTCTTGGTCGGTCATCGACCACAACCACCACTGGCGACCGACAACGGGCGAGCCTTGAGCTTGCCAACCTCAGCGAGCTCAAGCCCTAGCTCGTTGCTCGCCCAATCGGCGATGAGCTAGGGCTCTAGGCTTGCTAATTTGGCAAGCAGTGAGCTCGAGGCCTTGGCAAGCCAACCAAGTAGCGAGCTCGGCCTCGCCGGATCGGTGACGCAAGCCTCTAGCAATTTGCGAGCTCGAGCTTACTCGCTGGTGTTAAGTGAGATCGAGCTTGCCTTTAGCTAATAGCCAGCCATTGCGGTGGCAAGGGATCGATCAAAGAAGAAGAAGACAAAAACAAAGAAAAAAAAAGGAAAATATAAATATAAAATAATAAAAATTTTAATCATTTTTATATTTTAAAATCAAAGTTTTAATTCTTTTTATGCACAATGTGAGCCACCAATTATGAATAAGGCCCGCTTTGTTTCACGGAAAATAACTTTCAGAAAAATAATTTCAAATTTTTTATGTTCATTTCACAAAAATGAATTAATTGGAGAAAACATTTTTCTTGAAGGGAATAGTCTTGTAAGATAGGGAAAATGTTTTCTTCTTTTGAGAAAGAAGAAAACATTTTTTTCACTCACTTTCTCATATCTCACACCCATTTTAACCTTTTTATCGTTCTTTTCTTTTTTCCTTTTTCATTTAAAAAAAAATCGAAGTTTTAATTCTTTTTATTTTTCCTTTTTTTCTCTTTTTATTGTTTTTTTCTTTCTTTTTCTTTTTCTTTTTCTTTTTCTTTTTAGTTTTCTTGGTCGGTCATCGACCACGACCACGTGGGCGACCGACAACAGCAAGCCTTGAGCTTGCCAACCTCACGCAAGCTCAAGCCCTAGCTCATTGCTTGCCCGATCGACGATGAGCTAGGGCTCTAGGCTTGCCGATTTGGCAAGTGGTGAGCTCGAGGCCTTGGCAAGCCAAGCAGAGTAAGCGAGCTCAAGCCTCGCCGGATCGGTGAGCGCGAGCCTCTAGAAATTTGCGAGCTTGAGCTTACTCGCTGAGTGTCAAGTGAGATCGAGGCTTGCCTTTTAGCCGATAGCCAGCCATTGCAATGGCCGTGATCGGCCGAAGAAGAAGAAGACAAAACAAAGAAAAGAAAAGAAAAAGGAAATATAAATATAAATATAAAATAATTAAAAATTTGATTTTTTTAAATATAAAAATGATTAAAATTTTATTTTAAAAATAAAATAATAAAAAATTGAAAAAGAGTGCATGAAAGAAAAATTTTCCTAACCGGATAGCAGAAAATATTTTCTACTTCTTTTTAGGTTTTTGACCAAATACCAAAAATAATTACATTTTTCTAGAAAATGGTTTCTTGAAAGTATTTTTTAAAACGCTACATTTTCCGTAAAATGAACGTAGCCTAAAATGTAACCAATTTTGAGTTTCGTTGGTATTAGCCCATTTTTTTTTTTTTTCTAAGATTGCTCATGAGCCAGTCGTCCATAGCTAGCTACAAGCATTGTCCATGGTTAGAAGGAAAGATGGATACCCAAGGGATCAATAGAATTTGGTCCTAAATCAAATACCTTGGGAAGGTTTTGGCGTCTTGAAAAGACAGATAGAAGTTTTAATTCTGCGCCTCGATAAATATTCCGGCCCGCTTGGTCACCCCACACACAACCCCTTTAAGGTTGGGGGCCACCTCGAGAGGGCACGATGTTGATCCTGGTAGCCAAATGCTTGAACGACGCCAACAACGACCATGATGAGCATCGGCACGCTCATGAGCGGGTCATCTATGGTTGGCCTCTGCAATCCATGGGTTGAGCGTTGTCCATGGCCTCAAAAGGCAAGTAGAAAATGAATAAAACAATGAAAGAAGAGGGAAACAAATCGTGATTATCATGACTATATCTAATATTTTCTCACTAATTTAAGGTTTTTAGTGATCAAAAAAATTAATTTTCTATAAATTCGTTGTGGGCACATATTTTTAGATTTTCGTGGTAATAATTCTAATTTTAATAGTGTATATATACAACAGATATATTTAGATATATATATTTAGTTTTTTTAATTTGTAATGTGCTTTTTCTTTGGCTAACCATGCAAAGTAGCTAACTTTGCTTACGTCATCACGGGTCTCCTTCCAGCTTCCAAGCGGGCGGTCGTCTTCGAGTCCGAATCACAGACGCCGACCACCGCCGATGGGAAGTCCCCGCCGACCTCATCCTCGCCGATCTCCTCCCCTCCCCACCGCTCTCTCCCCCGAGCAAACCCTAACTCCGCCGCCGCCGCCGGCCTGCTCCCAATGCCGCCTCTCGCCGCCGCCTCCTCCG
>CM024563.1:15092844-15095987 GCA_014182515.1 Eucalyptus microcorys
GAGCCTGAAGATGAGAATCGAGCGCCCCGCGTTCGAATTGTAGTCCGGAGAAGCGCCCCGCCGACGGACGGGCCCAAGTTCCCCGGAAGGGGGCGCTGCAGAGGGTGAGAGCCCCGTCGTGTCCGACCCCGCCGCACCACGAGGCACCGTTTCTGCGAGTCGGGTTGTTTGGGAATGCAGCCCTAATCGGGCGGTAAATTCCGTCCAAGGCTAAATATGGGCGAGAGACCGATAGCAAACAAGTACCGCGAGGGAAAGATGAAAAGGACTTTGAAAAGAGAGTCAAAGAGTGCTTGAAATTGCCTGGGAGGGAAGCGGGATGGGGGCCGGCGATGTGCCTTGGCCGGATGTGGAACGGTGAGAGCCGGTCCGCCGATCGACTCGAGGCATGGACCGATGCGGATTGCGTGGCGGCCCAAGCCCGGCCTTCGACACGTCCGTGGAAACGTCGCCACCGCGATTGTGGAATGCAGACGCGCCTCACGGCGTGCTTCGGCATCCGCGTGCTCCGCACGGCTAGTGGGTTTCCCCATCTCGGCCCTCTGAAACACGGACCAAGGAGTCTCGACATGTGTGCGAGTCAATGGGTGGCAAACCCGTAAGGCGTAAGGAAGCTGATTGGTGGGATCCCTTTGGGTGCACCGACCGACCTTGATCTTCCGAGAAGGGTTCGAGTGAGAGCATGCCTGTCTGACCCGAAAGATGGTGAACTATGCCTCGAGCGGGGCGGCCAGGAAACTCCCGTGGAGGCCCGCAGCCGATACCGACGTGCAAATCGTTCGTCTGACTTGGGTATAGGGGCGAAAGACTAATCGAACCGTCTAGTAGCCGGTTCCCTCCGAAGTTTCCCTCAGATAGCCGGAGCTCAAGAACGAGTTCTATCGGGTAAAGCCAATGATTAGAGGCATCGGGCGCGCAACGCCGACCTATTCTCAAACTTTAAATAGGTAGGACGGCGCTGGCGCCGTTTGCTGAGCCACGCCACTAATCGAGAGCTCCAAGTGGGCCATTTTTGCAAGCGTAACCGGCGATGCGGGATGAACCGGAAGTCGAGTTACGGTGCCCAATCCTGCGCGCTAACCTAGAACCCACAAAGGGTGTTGGTCGATTAAGACAAACAGACGGTGGTCATGGAAGTCGAAATCCGCTAAGGAGTGTGTAACAACTCACCCGCCGAATCAACTAGCCCCGAAATGGATGGCGCTGAAGCGCGCGACCTATACTCTCGGCCAAGGCAAGTGCCGTGCCTTGATGAGTAGGAGGGCGCGGCGGTCGCCGCAAACCCGGGCGTGAGCCCTAAGCGAGCGGCCGTCGGTGCGCATCTTGGTGGTAGTAGCAAATATTCAAATGAGAACTTTGAAGACCGAAGAGGGAAAGGTTCCATGTGAACGGCACTTGTGTGCTACATGGGTTAAATCGATCCTAAGAGACGGGAAGCCCGCTCGATAGCGCCGTGCGCGAGCTTCAAAGGGAATCGGGTTGTACCCCGAACCGGGACGTGGCGGCCGACGGCAACGTTAGGAGTCCTGAGACGTCGGCGGGGGCCTCGGAAGAGTTATCTTTCTCGTTTAAATGCCGCCCACTGAAACGGCTCACCCGGGAGGTAGGGTCCAAATGGCCGGAAGAGCACCGCACGTCGCGTGGTGTCCGGCAGCCCCCGCGGCCCTTGAAAACTGGGAGGACCGAGTGCCGTCCACGCCCTAGCCGTGACCATAACCGCACAGTGTCTCCAAGGTGAATGAAATTTCCGCCGATGGAACAATGTAGGCAAGGGAAGTCGGCAAAAATGGATCCGTAACTGGGAAAGGATTGGCTCCGAGGATCGGGCACCTGGGGTCCTAATCCCGAGCCCGCCTGGGCCGCCGGTGGGATCGCCCGAGCCGCTCGCGGCGAGAGCGGGTCGCCGCGTGCCGGCCGGGACGGATTAGGAACGGCTCCTTCGGGGCCTTCCTCGTCGCTCGAACACCAACCCGAACCGGTACTGACAAGGGGAATCCGACCGTTTAATTAAAACAAAAAGCATTGCGATGGTCCTTGCATGCTCACGCAATGTGATTTCGCCCGTTGCTCAATGTCAAAGTGAAGAAATTCAACCAAGCGCGGTAAACGGCGGGAGTAACTATGACTCTCTTAAGGTAGCCAAATGCCTCGTCATCTAATTAGTGACGCGCATGAATGGATTAACGAGATTCCCACTCCCCTCAAAGGCCTACTATCCAAATAAACCACCCAAGGGAACGGGCTTGGCGTAATCCGGCCGGGAAAGAAGACCTCGTTGGAGCTTGACTCTAGTCCGACTTTGTGAAATGACTTGAGAGGTGTAGGGATAAGTGGGAGCTTAAACCACGAAAGTGAAATACCACTACTTTTAACGTTATTTTACTTATTCCGTGAACGGAGGCGGCAATGCCCCTTCTTTTAGAACTAAGGTCCGCGCATGCGGGCCGATCCGGGCGGAAGACATTGTCAAAGGGAGTTTGGCCGGGCGGCACATCTCGTAAAAGATAACGCAGTGTCCTAAGATGAGCTCAACGAGAAACAAATCTCGTAGAACAAAAAAAAGGGCAAAAGCTCGTTTGATTTCCCGATTTCCAAGACGAATACGAACCGTGAAAGCGTGGGCCTATCGATCCTTTAGATCTTCGGAATTTGAAGCTAGAGGTGCTCTAAAAGCTACCACAGGGATAATCGGGCTTGTGGCAGCCAAGCGTTCATAGCGACGTTGCTTTTGATCCTTCGATGTCGGCTCTTCCTATCATTGCTGTAGCGAATTCACTCGTTGGATTGTTCACCCACCAATAGGAACGTGAGCCGGGTTTAGACCGTCGGTGAGACAGGTTAGTTTTACCTTTACCGATGATAGTGTCACAATAGTAATTCAACCTAGTACGAGAGGAACCGTTGATTCAAGACAATTGGTCATCGCGCTGGTTGAAAAGCCAAACGGGCGCGGCTACCGTGCGCCGGATTATGACCGAACGCCTAAGCGAATCCGGGCTAGAAGTGACGCAGAGATAAGCTCGTCGCTCGATTGCCGACCTGCAGGGGGACTTGTTCCCCCAAGGGCACGTGTCGTTGGTGAAGCTCGCGTGGATGAACCGCGCGGGCCGCCTTGAAGCACAATCTTGGCTGAGCGATGAGTA